>VZTI01003805.1:5715625-5809269 GCA_013397865.1 Struthidea cinerea
TTTTTTTTTTTTTTTTTTTTTTCCAAATGGATAGTGTAGGCAGAGTGCATTCAATCCCGATCTGGTTAGAGGGAGGGTTGTTAAATGGGAAGTGGTTTATTGATTACTATTTTTGCAAGCTGTGATAGCTTACCTTTATCATTTTAAGAGATTCTTGTTTTGCCCTTTCACTTAGTGCAAGGTCATGGAACAATTGATTTGGCATTTGGTACAATTTGCAGTTAAAGGGATGAAAACCATGGGTGAGGAACTAAAATGGTTGCAGTGTTTGTTTTACTTCTTCCTTCTGCTCTTCTCCCCTCCCCCAAAAGACTACTTGCTGCATTTTCAAGGAAGATTAATAATCAGATTGTCAATCTACACCTGTCTACAGGTTTCATTTTGATCAAATGCTCAGCTGGATCCAACAGTTTGCTCCAGCAGGTGTTGAAGACAGAATAGGATTCTTCTGCTCTTATCCACACCCTCCCTCCCTCCCTCCCTTTCCACCCACTATGAGAGCAGCAAATCCATATTACATGCTGTTATCAAAAAGTGTAATTCAGTGTTTGGGATGTGTGCATGGTTATTCATTATTATTTATTTTTAATCTTTTATGAGGCTCTTGTCTAATGTTACAGGTTTTAAATTGCAAAAAAGTGCGATTTGACTGTTGTCTGAAGAGACAATTTTGAATTTATTTTAAAAAAACCAGAGCACACCACAAACTAACACACAACAAACGGTCTACGCAGTGTTCTCACAGGCAAAGATGCTCTATTATGATGTTAGATAGTGATTTGACATAATCTCCCTCATAATGCAGCATCTTTTTCCATAGGAGACAGAGGGGTCCTGCTGTAATTTGAGGGTTGCCAAAACTGGTGGGGATTTTTACGAAATGTGGATGGGCAGTGGTTTGGCTTTTGGGTTGGAAGCACAGCAGCATCATCTTGGTGCCAGCAGCTGCGTTTGACGCTCCTGCCATGACAAAATTCCCTAGCAGCACGGCTGGCAGGCAGGGTGTGCCGCGGGGCTGGTCTCCCCTCCAGCGCTGCCCTCCGCACGCTGCCGGGGCTGCGCGGAGATGGCCCCGCTGCAGCCCGCGCTGGGTGCGCGAACAGCTGCACGGCAGCTGTGCCGTCCCGGCAGCCACACCGCCGTGCGCGCCTGGCTTCAGGGCTCTAGGATGAAATACATTGTGACAGATTTTAGCTAGTGTTTATGATGGGTTATGGCCAGAATATGTCATACTGGCTATAGATTCCTATAGGAAACGGTATTCTTGGTACTGGGGACAAAAATGGAATACAGACTGCAGGGATGTCCTTCCTTTTTCTTTATGAAGAGGAGTTTGTGATAAGAATAATCTGTCATAGAGCAGGTGCCAAAAGACCAACCAACCTGTCCGGTCTGGTATCTAAGACCATTTTAACTTTAAAGAACACTATAAGGAACAAATTACCCTTAACCCTACTTTCATAATGAAAACAGATAAATCTAATTAAAACAGAGAGAAGTCTAATAAGCTTTTTGTCATTAGTGATGATCAGACACTTAAGGCATTCTGTAGCCCAACTCATTCTGTGCAACATTAGTAGGTAAGAGATTGCTCCTTGTGCTTTCTTAAGGAATATTTTCTGTTAACAAGCCCTATTTAGAATGTGCAAAGAGTTAATTATATCTGGTGCTTCATGAGTTCTTAGCTTCTGAGAATTTCTCTGGCTGAGGGTGAGTACTGTTATCATATTTCATAGGCAAACTATTTGCTGTTGTCTCTGCCTTGCTGAAAGACTGCAATTGCTTTACCTTTGCAGGTGCTGGTAGTAGAGCAGAGAGGTGGACGATAGGAATGGGAATTCCCTGAGAAAAGTGTGCTATAAAAAACATGCTGTGTAAACTCCATGAGAAGTCTCTTAATTATTTTAGACTTGCTCTTTCAAGCCACCCAGCTTCAGGAAAAGTAGTTGCATATTGTGAGCTACCTGTGCCATGGAACAGAGGAAATGTGGGGATGAGGTGGCAATTCACCTAGAGTTGGAAAAAAGTTAAGATGCATGATTATTCCTTTACTTCATAATGGAACTGGGCTTTGTGTTTATAATAAAAGATAAGCTTGTTAGTATTTTAGTTACATCATCTTGTGAACTGCACTTGAAGATGTGGGGAAGGCTTAATCTGTTTGTCATACCTACTTAATTTTATCTCTAACAAGAATCTGTGTTTGAGAGCTATTTACTTTCATGCCTTAATGCTGGGGATGCCCAGCATTGGGCAGGAGGAAAACTTTTGATTGTTTTTTGCTAATGTAAGTTAGGAGTGAAAATCCACAGATATGCTGACATGGTTATGGTGGAAGAGAGAATGGACCCCTGAGTTTGTTTTTTTTTTTTTAATGAGGATGCTGGCTATTGCAGTGGACATCTGCATGGGCGAATGATAATGACAAATCAGGAAATGAATGGAGGAGAATATGTCAGGAAATGGCAGTTAATATCAACTGAAAATTAAATGAGCTGTGTACAGCACATAACACAGTCAGGAATGAAAAGGACAGGAGCAATATAGTTAATATGGCTTCTTTCATCATATTTAACTTTTTTCATGGGCCTGAAAGCCTGAAAATAAGCTGGAGGCAGCAGACTCTGTCTAATCCCCAAGCACTTCCCTCTTTTCCAGTGTAACTAGGGGAACCTGGCATTAGTCATCACTGCAGGTGATTGGGGAGCGGGAGGGATTTATGGCTGAGAAGTGAAGGGTTTAGAAGTCAGTCACAATTCATCTAATCACAGCCACTGAACTGACTTTAATTAGAGAGCATTTGGTGTGTTGTTGGCAAGCTTTCCATCTATCATAAACAAAGACACCAAACTAACAGAAATACTTGCCATCCCCCTTACCTCCTACACAAAAACATTAAAAAGGCAAGTGGCAAAGACATATCATAAAGAATTATTACTGGCAGGGATGGGAGAGCATCTATTGATCTGCTTCATGTAGGCATGTCTATAACTCAGATGGCTGGGTTAAGATGAAATAGCAGGTAGAGAGATGAGGTTTGATATTGGGAAAGAAGGAAACTGCCTCTAGTGATTATACACATGGGCAAAGCAGCTTTTAAAGCAAATCAAAGTGAAGTTTGGTCCACATTCAACTCTACTACACTCTACCGAGGGCAGTAGTGTTACACCAAGGATGGATTTGTCTTTTAGGCCTTCACAAAGGGGATGTTATTGAGGCTGGTGAAAAGAACTGACAATATAGTGGGTCTCAGGAGAGGGTATTCAGAGCAGTAAAAACCCTGGCCTTTTCTTGCCAAGCAGGTACTGCAGGCAGCGCACAGGGCTCTGTGCTCCCCTCAGTGCCACAGGGAGGGACCTTTCTTTTTGTGAAAGGAAAAGGTAGTGATGAGAGAGAGATGGGAGCCTGCCTGCCTATAGGAGTAGTCATTAACATGAGAGGAAATAATCAGCCCTTTGTCTGGGGAGGTGGAAACAGCCAGCAGACTTGCTGAACAAATGAATATGTTCAATCAGGTTATGCACATCTCTGCTGGGGCAGGAAAAGGAAGCAGTTGCAAAGCAAGTGCAAAGCTCACGTGGTAGTACTATTCTGTTTTATTTATGGTTCATAGTGCTTTCTTGGTTCTTTGTCGACAGCTAAAGCGAAGCACTGCCAGACTTCACCAGACCAACAACCTTCCAAAAAATGACTGTAAAATGATTCTGTTGATTCAGTGAGTGGTAATGTTTCTCCTGACTCAGTCCTATAGCACTGGAAGGCCAGGGGACACTGCTATCTGTCATTTAGCTCAACACTAATAATGAGCTCTTGGTAACTTCTGACAGAGAAGGCGCCTGTCCATCTTTCTGATAAAATGTCAGAGATGTATTCGTGTGGAGAGTTAGTTGCTTCAGCAAGAAAAACCAGGTTGTTCTAAATGAAACTTATGTCCGTTGCTTTATCCAAGCCTGTAAAGGTGTAAGGGCTGAAAGTAACTCTTCTCTGCTTAAATTTTTGCTTTAAAAAGTGGAAGTGAAGAGAAAGGCTTTCCTTGGCTCATGCTCCAGTCTCTTTCCCAGCTGAAGTGAACTTGGCTTGGGCCATTTAAAAAAGCAGAAAAAGTAAACTCGTTTTCTGTGAGAGCATTGAAATCTTCAAGTTTCTGAAGGGTGTAAATGCCAAGAAGAAGGAGGCTTCATTTCCATAATGATGAGCAGCATGCTGGGAGCAACAGATTTGAAATTAAGGGAAGAAAAATTTAGGCTTTATATAATGAAATATTGTCTTTCAATGGAGACCATGTGCCATTGGCACATTCTGAGGAACAGCCAGTAACTGGCTCTTGTAAAAGTGGAAAAACTGAAACAGTGATCCCCTGGTCCTGGCAGTAGCTGGTGATGGCGTGGTGGTCTGAGACCAGCACGTTCAGTGACACCGAGGTTTTCATTTTGTTTGTGCCTCGTGCTGAGTGCTGGCACGTGTGGCACAGATTTGGGTCACTGCCATGCTCCCCAGCAGGAGTGATGTGGTGCTTTCCAAGCTATGGGCATGCGTAGGCATTTATGGCTTCAGATCTAAGAAACAGCCTGAAAAGCTAGTTGTGAAATAATTTCTTTTCAATATAGTATATGTTAAATATTTAAGTATGTATTGAATATATTTTATATTCCCCTTTGGCACTGGAAAACTGAAGCACCTACAGGAGGTCAGGAAACTTGCACTGGTGACTATGTGCATGGGCTTGTGGCAGAAACAAGGGTACAGAGATGAAGGAAATAGTCAAAACCAGAGTTGCAATAGAACACTCAAACTGTAGTTGCCAACCTTTCCAAACTTGAGGTAGAGATCCTTTAGGCCTTGGTTTCTGGGTAGGGTCTGTCCACTCCCAGAACTGGTAGCACAAAGCTTGTTCTTCTCAAAGTGTGACTGTTGTCTTGTGTGTAGAGTTTTTGTAAGAGAAATAATAAGCAGCCTCTGATGCAATCTGCTCCCACCAGATGGGTCAGCTTTTATTTGCAGTGTTCAGCCTCAGCTCTCTGCTGCTCTGAATGTAAACCCACCATAATTCTATCCATCTGAACACACATTCTCCAGCCCATCTGCAGCTTGTCATACAACAGGGGCAAAGCAACAGATTTTTGTTGGAGTAAATGAGACCCCTCAGTTATCTAACAGTTGCTGATATGCACATAATTGCTTCCAGCAAACACATTTGTTGCTTTGTTGAGTAAGACCAGGTGAATTCAACTCGTCAATTTCCTCATTAATACTTTGACTGGGATGGGGATAGGAGGAAATTAAAAAAGCCCCACAAAACCAAAACCACCACTCCCCCTTCTGAAGGCCAGGAACCAGAGCAGGAATGCACTATATAGCATGTCCTCTGTGATAATTGTTCAGCCAGCAAGAAAACGTCAGTGAATAAACCCACTCTCAGAAATGTTCTCCTTTGACTGCTCTTACTAACGTCTCAGCTGTGTTACAGCAATGCCTAAGTCCCCTGTCCTCCTATTCCTTGGAGTACTGACCTTGAGTTCAACTTCTGGTTCAGCAGAAAAGATGATTCCAAAGGCTCTCACAGCTTTGCCTCCCTGTACCGCAGCATGTCTGAGTTCAGCTGAGGGCAGGCACAGCCTTCCCCGTGGCTGGGTTGCTTGGCAGCACTGGCAAAGGAGGCCAGACACATGCACAGTGACATGTGGCTGGGATGCCTGTCCTGGTAAACTTTCTAAGCTACGTTCCCCAAAACGTGGTGAAGAGGAGGCTCTGTTTATGCATCTGATCCCCAGATGCAAAGGGAGGTGGTGCTTTAGGGTGAAAGGCGGACAGGATATTTTTGATGTTACCCCCTTTAAGTTCAAAGTTCAGTTCAAAGATCAGTGAAATTATTTGATATTTGCCTTCTGCGTTTTTAAATTGCTGAAGTCAAACAGGTCCCCTTCTTTCAAAAAACCCCCTGTAAAATACAAAAATGCAAACAAGGTTTCTAGTCAGAAGGATATATTCTCTCAGAAAAACCAATTGGCAGTGCATTAGAGAAATTGGCTGCACTGTTCCACTCTTCACATTGCTGTAAAAGCTATTTTAGGTATTTGAATTCAAGTCACTGATACAAGATGGGAAAAATCTCCACTACAGAAAGGGAAACGTTTACAGGGCAGTGGCCACTGTGCATGGCAGGCCCCTTTCTTAACACAAGAACACTGCCTGCTGGAACTAACTTCTCAGGATTAAGTTTTTTACACATAATGATAAACCTGAAGCTGGGCTAATGCACGGATTGATTTCAGCAGGCAGATTTGAAATTAAGATTACACTGGGTCCCCATAACCTTCTCCTCCCTTAAGGTGAGCCATATCCCTTTGCTTACATCTGAGTAGTAGGATGATTAGAACTTAGGTGCGACAGGGCTGTTGTGAAGGTTGCCAGCAGCATCTGTGTCATCAGCACTGGAAATGCAGGTGGGAGCTGAGTGAGCGCTGCCTGGGTGTGCTGGCTAGCCAGGCTCTGGTGGCAGAAGGGAGGGTTTCCCACTGCTGGGGCTGCAGTCTGCGGGTGCTGACGCTCCCTGTGCAGCGCCCAGCGCTGGTGGGAGCCCCTGTGCCCGGGGCCGCCTCGGCTCTGAGCGTTCGGATTGTCGGCGTTGCCTCCTCTGGCCGCCCTCAAACTGAATGAGGCTTCAGGTTTTCACGTGTCCTAATTGCACTAAAGCGTTTAAAAGGGTGGGGAAAAAAAAGCAAGGCAAAAAGATGGGAAACGGGTGCTTCTCAATTACTTTTGTGCATTCAGCTTTCTTTTGAGCGATAACAAATGATATTTTGTGGAGATAAAAAAGGCACTTTTCTGCTGTTTGGCTTGAAAAAGATTTTTTAGTTTGTCCAAGAGAGACTTTGAAGAAAAATAAAGTGTTTTTTTCTAAACATAGAAGTCCTGATTTTATACTCATGGAAGTGATTTTACTGAGGAAAGGATTAATATACTTTGTCTCTTCAAATTTTTTTTTCCTTTTTTTTGGTAAACTATCTTATTAGATACATTCTTTTTTTCCCCCAGAACTTTTCTTAATCAAAACACCAAACCAAAATACCTCTTAAACCCCAACTTTGCAAACCTCAGAATGTGCCAGGTTCTTCCAAATATATGATTCCTCTTGTATAGGTTTCCTTTTGACATAAAGATATGTGACACTTCAAAATATCTGTTTGCCCTGTAAGAGGATAAAATGAGTGTTTGCCAAATGGCCAGCTTATATGAATGACTTATCATTTTATTTTTTAATAGAAATCTGTCAGCTATGTGCAGCTGGGTGTTTAATTAATACTGAATAATTTATGCAAGAAATTTCTTTTATGTATTCATAAACTGGAGTTAAGCCTGAAATTAAGATTATGTTAAAAAAAGAATTTGACAGATGTTTTAGCTCGTGATCATATTAATAGACAGTTGTCCTTCCTTTAACTAGTGTGAGTTTCCTGGCTTTGTCGTCATGTTCCCATTCAAACCTCTGGGGGTTTTGAGGGCTTGTCATGGAAAAAGATTATTGCTGTGGGATGGAGCTTATTTGGGTGAAGCCAACAGGGAGCCAGGAAAGAGAGGAAGTGAGCTGGTTTGAGAGTACTGGAGTTCATGTGATAAATGACATTCTTTACTGCCCTGTCACTCGCTGGAGCAAAGAGATACTTCTCCTTTCTTATCTGGGAGGCCCTGTGCATGTCCTGCATCCCCAGAGGGGCTGTGGGCCACAGCAACTGGGCTCTGGGCCTGGAAGCAGCCTAAAAAGACTGTTAGCTAAGGTTCAAAGAGATATGTTGGTGTTTTTATGTGGTTAACTCTGGGGGTGACAGAAGTTTCTTCTATCTGGAATATTTCCTCCCCTTCTGTACTAGAATAAAAGCCTGAAATTTCTTATAAGGATATTAATCAGTATTGTTTCATAACTGAATGATTTTAAGACTTGCTTGTGAATTTGGGTATAGTATATGGGCAAGTAACATCACTTTATATTATTTTTTAACTCACAAAATTAATAATAA
Organism: Struthidea cinerea; assembly: GCA_013397865.1. NCBI lineage: Eukaryota > Metazoa > Chordata > Aves > Passeriformes > Corcoracidae > Struthidea > Struthidea cinerea. The sequence goes on from VZTI01003805.1 coordinate 5,723,641, forward strand.
ATGGGCAAAATTTTAACCAAAAAAAAGCCACAATCAAAGTGATTGTTAGACTTCTGTTCCATGGAGCCTTTAATGAAATCAGCATAGTATTCTATGGTCTCTGATTTTGATGCAAAGGTGCTTTTTTGTTGCAGAATATCTGAGTGGTATTTTTGGCCAATTCTACAGTAAGTGCCCAGCAAAGATAGAAATAATTTACCTATGCCTGAGTCACTCTGAATTCCATAACCTATGGACAGCACTGCAGTGGAACAGCAAAGGTATGATTGTCCAAGAGGAAATAAAATAAGGTATAGAAAATAAACCATCAATGAATGCCAAGAGCAGGGTTCTCTTGTCTCTGTCCTGTCAACTCTCACACTGACTTTGCCAGGTTTCTGCATTGTTGAGGCAAGAAAGAAAATTCTACCTATAGAAGGGGACAAAAAAGGACGTGACTGATTCTGAGGGCAGGAGTGTTCATGGCTACCTTCAAAAGGGTGTTGCTTGCTGACCTTCCCCTCAGTACCCACACCGCGTTTTTCACAGGTTTTGAGGCAGATCTGACCCTTCTAAAGATGACAGGCAGGAGAACAGGCCTGTGAAGGAGAACAGTTTTCCATCTTCAGGGAAGCATCAGCATAACACTGTGATGGCAGATACTGAGGATAAGTGCTGGGAAAGAGGGATTTGTTTCTTCAGCCTTCAGGGGTGGTGGCTTCTTGTCAAGCCAGTTCACCTGGGAGTAAAGTGTGGAAATACGAGTCCTTGCAGCAGGAGAGTGGGAAGGGTGTATTTCTTGTCTGCCTGGAATGGCTGTTGTCCATGCAGGTGTGGGCAGGCTCCTGCCTCCTTGGGAGCAGGTCATCCTTTGGAGGGTCCTTCACAGAATTCTGCTCAGGGAAGCTCCAATGCCTTATCCCTAGCAGTTAGACAACTGATACCTATAATGTCTGGAAAACTGGGGCAGAGTTTGCTGAGGCATAATTTGTCAAGCAGGTGGAAATGGGTTGAAAAGTCAGGAATAAGGGCTGGAAGCTGTACTTTAAGGAAAGCAGATATTCATGGATTTTCTTCATTGGACTGTGGTTTGAAGCTGTTTAAATAATGTTGTAGCTGTAACTTAGCTTGCTAATTATTCAGAGATTTTAATTCCTAGGTTATAAAAAAATCTCTTTGTAAGAACTGTGTGATGACAGGGGATGTATTAGTGAAGTCGACCAGTTTAATTAGAAAATCTTTTGAGTCATCTTAGTTTCAAAGAGTTTGGGTCTCTACTTAACAGTGTGAAGATGTATGATGGTGAATTCATGTAAACCAGAGAATTCTTTCACTGTGGCAAAAAGTGAAAGCATTAGAGCTACAATCCTCAATTTATGCCTGAAGGAGAAACCTCAGAGATGTTATGAATGATTTTCCCTGCATGCAGTATATTCCAGTATAAACTGCAGAGCTCATCTGTGTTTGTAGCTGCTTGTGAAGTGTATTCTCTTCATGTTTTCAGAATTTGGAAGAACAGATGGTGAAAGCTCTTCTAAATAAACTGAGTCCCACCCAGACCTCTCTACATGCCTAAATCCTGGATGTTAGAACCACAAAGAATTCAGGAGATTCAGACACTGGTTAGTGCTAACAAACACACCTCTAGCCTTGCACTACTGTGTCCTGAAGTGATACCTTTCTGTATAGAAGTTTCAGAAAAAATCCTCATCAACTAAGGCTGTTACGAGTACAAGACCAAATCATACAGAAGGCATGTGCTGGAGCAGCCGAGGGAAAACAAGCTGCAGCACACTGGGCTTTCACACAAATCGTGGCTCTGCTGAGAATTCACGCAGACTGCTCCACACCACCTTGGCTTCAAGGCTGAACAAAAGATGAGGTCATCACTCCTCAGATTAGCCTGGTCCACCCCAGGTAGCTTTCAAAAAAGAAAAAGGAAATAAAATAAAAAACCCAAACCAAATCCAGCACCAATGGCCTGAAGGGGGTCAGTCCTGTTTCAATTGCTAATTTGCTTCTTACACAGAAGCTGAGTCATCCTGTGATAAAATCAGTTTCATTCTTGGAGTAGGGAGCTTCTTGTGCCAATCAAAATAAGGTGTGTTTTATGCTGTATTTTTGTCTTGGAGGCTCTGCTGGGAGCAGTGTGTGTTTTGGCACTTCTATGGGCTAATTTCAGTGTGATTTTAGGGCTGTGTGATAGGTTTCAGTGTGAGTTCTTCAGTATTCATCACTTGCAAAAATTAGATTGCTTAATAACAAGCCCATGAATTTAAGGAGCTTAAGTTTGGACTCTCTTTCAAAAATTGTATCTCAGTTTAACATGAAGCAAATCTTTGGACAGCCTCGGACTTGTAAAAATGAATTTAGTATTAAAGATGAATGGGGGGTTATTATATGCTGCTCCAACCTTTCCTCGATCAGGTTTCTGTAAGAAATGAAGGGGGAAGTGGCAAAGGGGAGGCTGTACTCTATAAACAGCATCTGTATCTTCCCTGTCCCAGTCCTCAAGGCTGGAGAAGTGTCATTTCATGGGCTGTTTGCTGGCTCAGGTAACTCAGCACAGTGGTTAGTCAGGCAGATTCAGGGATACCAAAATAACTTTCTAAGTAATCAGAAGACACTGACAGGTCTAGAAATAATCTGGAAAGTCCTAAAGGCAGAATATTTTTCTTTAGTGGTTTTCCTTACTTCTATCGTATACTGTGTTGAGTATTTTTTTATAACAAAAGCACCTAGTGAAAGTCTGAGGTGGTTCAGATAATACTCATGACAGAACCCTTTCTAGATCTTTTGAGGAGCTACATTAAGTAAATTATGAGCTCTGGCTATTTTTAAGGGTACCAATGTATCTTTGTTTTTCATTAATAAACCTTGTTAACCAGGCTCTAAATAGTTTCAGCTGTCTGTGGAATAAAGCAGATTTCCTCAGACCTGATTAAGTTGGGAGATAAACCAACCTTAAAAGTTTATTATTACTTCATGCAAACACATTCAAACTTTGTTTTTGACTGTATATTTATAGTACACGCTGTGTCACTGCTTGTTCATTGTGGCTATTGCATGAGCAGAAAGGAGTATGACAAATTACTTTTATATTTGTATGCACAGAAGGTGGAGACTTCAGTAAAATAGCCCTGAGTTCTATTCCTTGTGAAGTTCAGCTGGAATACCTGCCTCTGGTTACAAACATGTGCCAATAGTGCTCCTTAGGTGTATGTGGGTTTTTTTTAAGTGAAAGATAATTTCTGGCAAATGTGGTTTACAGTTACCCTCCCAGAGCAGCTGAACTATACTAAGAATTGGGGAATCTGCATCCATGTACCTGCCTTTTTATTGAAATTCTCTTTCACTGCTTGAAAATTTCAGTTTAGGGATAGACCACTGCAGTTTTCCAGTGAACCAGGGCAGCGTGAAACCCTGTCAGATGGTGGCATATGGGGGAGCTCATGCAGAGGGGGAGGATGCTTGTTCTGAGCCAAATATAGGGAGTTTGAGGGTTCCTGACAGATCTCCATTACTGGTGTTGAGGCCTGAAAATATCAAGGGCTTGGTGGTTGTAGACAGATTCTTGCAGCAAACAAAACAGTTAAGAAATAGAACAGTGTTTTCTTATTTTTTTTGCACGGGTCTGATGGTTCATTCAGCAGAAACTGGAGTACTTGTCTCAAGTGCCCACTTCACATTAGCTTTCATCAGAAAAGGTGCTCCAGTCCCTTCTCTAATCAGCAGCAGCGGCAGCAGCACTCTCTGAGTACCAGGAGGAAAACGTGTCTGGACCATGAAAGAGCAAGAGAGCAGCACCACATTCCCTGCTCTGCCAGCTGGAAACCCCTGCTTGGTTTGCTGCAGTTAAATGTGAGCTCTCCCATGGGTGAGGGAGCTTTCCCTCCCGGAGCTGCCCCAGGCTGTGGGAATACGTGCAAAGGGTGAAAAGAGAGGCTTTAGATTTAGGGTGTGTACTGGTGCTTGCCTGTGTGCCGGCCCCACCCTGGAGTGGGTGCAATCCCGTGTGCCCAAGCTGTTGAAGGCCCATCCTCACTGCGAGACAAAACCATGCAGACAGAGTGCTCATATGATGTTGCTGCCTGGCAATGGAAATCTCATGTCAGCCTCGCTGAGAATGGTTCTGCAGCTTTTCTTAAGGGTTTTTCCTCCTCTTGGTTCCTACAGTTAAAAATACATGAGCTCTTGCTCTTAGCATCTGTAGTGATAGAGAAGTGCCTAAAGGATATTGCAACGTGTTTGACCCCCTGATTTTGAGCATGATCACCACTTGAGGTAGAAGTTATGTAGTTCATGCAATCTTGCATCATATTAGTTTCTTTTTGAAGAACTATTTAAAATTGTGCTGAGTGTGGATATCATGCAGAGGGAGAATAGGACGTAATAATTTTGTTAGCCCAAGGAATGGGAAAAGTAAAGTTTTCATCTTAAAGGTAAACCAGAGAAGGTGTAAGAGACAACTGGGTGATGAAAATGAATAGCTGGTGAAGGAGGGAGAGATGAAATAGGACGACTGAAGAACTTATATCTTCAGTCATTTTTCCACCCTTCTGCAAATATCAGGCTTGTGTTGCTTTTATTGCTTTCCAGCAGTGCTGTTGGAGGATTAGCCTTTCAGCTTTGGTCCTTTTTCTTAATTTTCTTTAAATTTGATCGATCTTCAGCTGGTAGCTGTTCCTGCCTTTAAGTCTGTGGAATGCCTAAGGTTTTGCAATATAGTAGTGTCAGGGCTATCTATGGCTCAGTAGAGTTTTTAGCAGTGTTCTTCAAGATAGACCTTAGTTTCTCACACTGCTTAATTTGGTTTTTAGCCTGCAGTTGCTATGAATATCTTTCTGATCTTTTTCAATTTGAATATCTTTGGCACTGATTCTTTCCACCCTTGCTCCCCCTTTCCTTCCTTCATCATTCATTTATTCATGTAGTTTTCCCTTTTATATTTTCATTTCCAGTCAGGCATGCACTCTAAAGTTACTTTACTTCTGGAATAAGAAATCTCATTATGCTTATGGGATATTATCCTGTTTCAATTCACTTATATATAACTTGTCCTAGGCTTGCATAATGTCTAATATGATGGCATAAGATTATTTCTTTCAGTGTTTAGATGGTTTGGTGTAAGGCTCCATCTAGTCTCAAGTCCTTATTCAATAAAGTATCAATAAAGTACTGTATTTTCTCTATGACCATCTGCTTTTGCTGTAGCACACCAGAAGCAGATGGCTTTGTGGTAAACAATGATGTAGAACAGGAGCTGGAAAACACTCCTGGATATTCTCTACTGCTTCCTGCACCAGAATTTCAAGCTCTGCTGGGTCCTCAGAAGGATGATGTTAATTTGAAATGCTCAGATTTGGGATCCTCTGAGGCCTGAAACAATATTTGTTCCTCTATACCTCAGATATGATTTTTGTGGGGTAATAATGTTGACCAGTAACACTGAATTAGTTGGGGAAAATGCAGCTACTGCTCTGACACTGGTGGGGAAAAAAGTTTATTTGTAAGCAGAATTGTTCTTGTTGCACATCGTGCAGCAGAGCTTGCACAGCCCTTGCTGCCTCCCCTGGTGTGTGGAGGAAAGACTGCCCAGAGCCAGGGTGGGCTGGTGTGGGAGGAAGCCAGTGTGGTTGTTTACAGTGGGAAAGCTGGGAGGATTGGAATTCCAATTTCCTAATTGGAAACATGAAGGCTGTGGGTTTTTCCTGCAGAATTCCATGGAAGTATGAGACGATCTTGGCTGGTGGCTTTTGTAGCACTGCAGCTGTAGTGGGCCCATGCTGTTAGGAACAGAGCCAAAGCTGGAGATGGACACGTGACACACCTTGGGGTAACTGCAGGAAAGTCCCTTTTTCACAGGGGAAAGACAAACCTGGGCCATATATTGGCACCATAGAGCTGACTGACATGGTTTTTGTTTTTTAAGAATTAGTCTGCATTTTTAAACACATGCCAGGATGTTCAGTAGGCAGTTTTAAGACTGGAAGTGTAACTTGCACCACAAGGCTGTTGAAGGGGATATTCACCTGGCTGATGACCAACGTCGTGCTAGGCTGTCTTATTCTTTTAATCACTTGAAAGGCATGAATAAAGAGAGAGATATTTACTATATTGGCAAAGTTTTCTTTTGTACTGCTCAGAAAGTTGCACTCTACTGTGTGATCATGATGTAAAAAATGTACAGGTTACCAAGAACAAAAGTCCCAAAACACCAATAAACCAGTATGCAAGGAAACCTGTTCAGCTGTTTTGTCTAACTCTCCTGAACAGTCATAACTACCACATAAACTAATTGCTGAGCCCAAGGAAGGATGGGATTTCATGATCTGAAAACTGATAGGTATTGGGACCAAGGCTGTGGGATGAACTGATATTTGCTTAGAAAATTTGGGTCAACTGGAGTATTTTCAAGTTCTGAAAGACAGTTTCTAAAATAAAATTTTGATAAGTCCTTTACAGTTCACTAAGCAGAACTCATGTCTGTTGGTATTATATTGCCAGAGATGAGCTTGCTTGTATTAAGTTATTTTAAATGCTCAGAATTGGTTTGCTTTGGGATGTCAAAAAAGACTATTTTCCTCTGTGCTAGAAGGAAGTAGGGAAAAAACAATTTTGTCTTTAGAAGTATAGAATCACAGAATATGCTGAGTTGGAAGCAGCATTTTCCAATCTCTACAGTGGCTTTCAGGATGTTGTCTTGGTTCTCTGAAGTTTATAGTTAATATTTGTATGCTAAGAATTCTCAGTCTCTGTGAAAGCAAAGACTTTCAAAAGCACACGTGTAATGCTAAAGTGCATCTAAAATACACTTCTGAATACTGCTGCATTTATGTTGTACCCAAATGTACAGGGTGTTACAGGGCTCACATTTCTTGATGGTTGATAGCAAAACACAGAGAAAAAAAGGAAAGAGACCTATTGAACAGACTATCCTCAGCTCAGCAAGGCACTTGAATAAGTCACTAGGTGGAAAGAGTGTGAACTGCTCTCAGGGCTTCAAGACAACTAGTTTAGTGGCTGAAGTTGTACGTGGGGTTCATCAGTTTGGAGATAGCCGTAATGTCGCTACCATGGAAAGGTTTAAGTTTTTAACACAGCAACATAAGTGTCTACTTGCAATGGTCCCTGTTTTCAGTGAGGTTACCAAATATTGCCCTTATCTGTGAAAGTTATCGTAGTGATCTGATATTTTTAGTACAGTGTCTTTTTGGACTGGCTCTGCTGTATAGCCAGGATTCATTCCACTGCTTTCAACCTTAGCAAAATGCTCTCCGTAGTTCTGTATAAAATGTCAATTATTACTTTTGAAACCTGAAAGGTTTAGCAATATTCCAGATTTCTACCTTGCCTCACAATTTGGCCTTCATTCTGAATGTGTAGTCACTACATTTTGGACAATATATATTACATTTTATTTTTCCAAGCAGTGTTTTATTAGATTAAGTCAGATAGAAGGAATAGCTTCACATTTATCATGAGTGACTTGCACATTCAGTCAAACACTGTGTGATATTGAGTAGTTTAAATCTCCAGTGTATGAACTGTAAATTAACATTAAAGGCCTCTCTTAACATCCATTACTCTGTTTAAACAATCATGTAGAATTACTAGTGGACAGTAATTTCTTCTTGAATACAAATATGTAATTTGTTCTAATATTGTTGTAACTCTCTTGAGCTGTGTGTCATGAAAAGAGTATCTTAAAATAGGGAAATGGTGAGTGTAATGGACAACTGAGACTTTTATTGCTATTTAGCAGAAGCTTCAGGTTTGCTTGCAGCTCCTATTGCTAATTTTCCTAAAAGCCAATGATACTTTTGTTGCTGAGTACTGTCCCAGATGATAGATACCCTTCCTGCTGGGAATACTGGTTCAGCCTCTTTGGTAGTCTTAGCATAAAAATCTGACCTGTGAAGATGTGAAGTATGACTTGTCTGTCATAAGGGATGACTTTCTTTACCAAGTAACGTAGCCCTTTAAGGCATCGTGGTACAACAGTGTGAAAAGTATTTGCTGCAGTCTGTTTTTATAAACAGAGAATTTCAGAACCCAGAGCTCTCCATTTATCACATTGTACAAATGTGAGAAACCTGGACATAGGCACAATAAATAAATCAGTAACCCCCTGTACAGTATGCTGTGGGATGCATTTCAGAGTAGAATCTAAGAGCAAAACTGTTGAAGAGCTTGTCGTTTCCAGTTCATGTAGCAGTTGTGAGAAACAGTTTGCATCTTCATAGTACTACAGCACTTTATTTCCAGTATAATCTAAAGACTGGAGTTCATGCTTCCCAAGAAGCTTACTAAGCCTGATGACATGCCCTCAATACTTCCAATGACTGAGAAGTCAGGATGGTGTTAGCACCTACTCCAATAACTTCTTGCTGTGTTGCCACATATTCCTCACTCTAGTGTCTCTATGCCTGCTTCTCCTTCCTCTGTTCCCTGCTGTCTCCCAGTACTTGGCCACAAAATCTTCCCTCCTCAACCATTCTCTATCCCTTCTTGCACCCTGCTGCACGTCTTTTCCCAGCCCATGGAGCTAAACAAAGCGAAGCAGGGAGTTGGAAATTCAATAGTTCTTCTAAGAATTTATTATCATCCCTGAATATTATTTGTTTTAAACCATGTGGGGATTAAGGTCCTTTGAAGTTCCTTGGTTAGAGGTTAGGAGAAAATAAAATGCCACTTGAAGATTCTGGTCTTTTGTAACAGCACATACAACTCCACTGTGTTCAAATTTATGCTTAAAATGGCTGTTCTAGAGCCACATATAGCCAGAAATTAATTATACTGGACAAGAATGACTAAAACTTGATTATATTTGTATTTTAGGTTTTATTTGTGGTGAAATTAAGACCTATTCGTCTTTAGGACTATTAATAGGGACAATTTGATTTTTATTCTTCTAGATCACAAATTTCTTCTTGCCCATTGTCTTTGTATACTCAGAATGATCTTCCTTAAAAACTCCTGATGTTTTGACTTTCTCAGTAGAAACATGATGATGCAAAATTAGTTGAAACCTCTGCAGTGAGAAAAGGCACGTGCTCTAACAACAGAAGCCTGGCTCTATACCTCGTTTTGCACTGCTTAGCTGCTATGTGCCAAAGCTGATCTGTACTAATGCTCGATAGTATGTGGCAGCCAGCTGTATGTATGGCTGAGCACTTGGTTATCCCCTTACTGTGTATATGCAGAACAACGAACGCTTTGATACTTCTCTCTTGTTTTTTTTTCTTTTTTTCATATCTAACCAGCACCTCAGTACTAGTGTGACATTGAGTGCCCAGCACAAGTAGAGAGAAAGAAAAATTTATCCTTGGAGTAGGCAGTCTGAAGATATAACTGTTCTGCAGATATACTTGATTAGAAACAACTCTTCTTAAACAGTAAGCAAAAGAAACATTTGAGTTCTTAAATCGAGCTATATATTTAGAATGAACTTTCAAAACAAGAAAACCTTTCCCCCCATTTAAGCTTTGTGTACTGCCAAGCTGTAATGACAAATGCCTTGTGGAATAGCTGCTGTTTCTAAATAGTGGTTGTGCCCATTCCCTGCGGCCATGAAGGGTGTTTGTTGCTGATTTCATGCACTTCAATGTCTCCCATTGTCAGTGCTCAGTTTGTGGCAGCCTAGTGAAACCCTCTGTGGACCAGGCTATAAGGTGCATTTAGAAAGCAAATGTTTGGCTGGATGTCAGGAAAAGTCTATACTGTGAGCATGAAGGAGCTTTTTCTTTCAAGGCTGAGGTGCTGCAATGCATATTTTAAGCATTTTCGGATCACATACTCCTTGGACAAGGAATCTTCTGCTTCTTCCTTATAAATGTAATAGCTACTGAGTAGTTATTTGTGGATCTTGTCAGGACCAGCTGTAGAAAAGAGCTGTCATCATATGAGCATGAATGTTAGGAAGCTATTTCTCTCCATTCCAACTTACTGAAAACTCTAAGCAGTATTCAAACACCTGTGTACATGTGAGAGGCACAGTACAGTCAAGTGCCAAGACAAAGCATGACTGTAATGGATTTGCAGTGGGCTGGTACTGCCCTATGTCTTTATACTAAAAACTGCTACAATCATAACACCTGCATATGGTTGTAGATATATGGATATGATAGCAAACTCCTTTCCTGGGAGGAGCGGGCATTTAGTTGCTGAAATCTAAATTTTCTTTGATTTTTGTGCTTAGTACATTTTTTCTGACCTCTTGTTCACATAACAGGGTCTTTTGTTCCTTTGTTTTAGTCTTCCTTCTTGTGATTAATGTTACACTGCTCATGCCAATGAATTGTTCTGGGGTTGACATGCAGTGTGTTGAAGCTGGAGTTTGTACCCTCCTAATCCTAGGTCTCCTTCCTGAATATCTTCCTTGCCTGTAGCCTGGATGGAGCCTGTGTTGTCCTGTGCTGGCACTGGTATGTGGGCAGACGGTTCATAGTTTTCAGTCAATTCATCATTATTGATGATATAATCTGTGTCGCCATCCTTCGGTTGATCCTGTATTCAAACAAAGAAAAAGATCTGTGGAAGAGAGACTCTTGAGGGGGATTTTTGTTAAAGCTTAAATGAAAAACACCTCTGATGCAATTTCGCTTTCATTTTATTTCATTACTTGCTTATTTTCTCAGGTGTTCATTTACCATCTTGTTGATTAAAGCGGATAGTTGCTTACCCCGTTCCGCTCTCAAGCAGTGTTGAGAAACATAACCTACCCTTCATGTGTTTTAGATCATTTCAGCACCTAAATATTGCTGATGGGTAGCCAATACTTTCAGCACCTGGATGAATTATTTAGAATATGTCACCCATATTTGAAGCTCATAGTATTAAGTGGCCGTTCGTGAAAATGCACCTTGTTGTCATCTTCACAAGTGAAGAAACTGTATAATTCTTAGCATTACAAGTAAAAAGTTTTAGAAAAGGGACTGTACCGAAGTGTTCAGTCCGAAGGGGCAGGTTTTGGCTAACACCTTGAATGCAATTAACCAAGCTGGGTACTTACCCCATATGCACTGGGGCTGGTCAGAAGCCTGGCAACAGGGTTGCACCACTCAGGTAACGTTGATGTGAGAGGTGGCCCGGTGTGGGTTAAGAGAGGCTTTAGATATCTGTGAGGTTTGTTAAGGGATATTTGCCATAGAGATACTGGTACCAACATGCTGCTCTATTACACTAAGAAATTTCATTTTAAAGCACAAGAAGATCATCTAACTATATAGAAAATACTATCTCTTTACCCCCCCCATTACTGCATACATTCACTATCATAAGTCTTGTCTAATGTTTTTCAGTAACAGGAAAAAAACAACTTAAAAACTCTTCCAAAAAAGCCCCTCAAACTATTTGATGCTCAAAACCTGTCTTGAAAGGGTACCAGAATGGCTGAAGGGAATGGCATGGGATACATAATGCAGCAGGAGCTGAAACACAGGAAGTGTATGCTAGATTGTCTCCTGTTCAAATTGCATTAAGAAATCACACTTGGAGAAGGCATAGAAGAGTAAACAGGACAATTTAAGATGCCATTCTATCAGCTAATTTATATAAGAACAGTAGTGAACGTTTTCTTAAACACATATATTCAGCCTTTTGGAAAATCAATGCGTTTCTTCAACAGACAAAGTCTATCTCATCAAGTATTGAGTTCCTTTATCGCTGGGAGTGTACGTAAGTTGTTCTCTGTAATACTTCAGCATTCGATGCCTTTCTTTTACACTTCATACATCAACGGTTCTTTATACAAAATTTAGGAATGGGCTTTATGCAATTGTCTCCTATCTGTCTTTCCAATCTTTTCATCCGGAAGCGCTTTATTGAGATAAAAGAAAAACCTGCTCATCTCAAGCAATTACATCATCTGCGTATCTGTCAATAACAGCTCTCCCATGAGTCCTTCAAGTTGACTTATCTTCTCTGCTACTTTTACTCACAAAGTAATTTTCAGCGTTCTTTGGGAAGCAGATCTGTCAGCTATTTTTGCTGCTAGGGAAAATTTACTTTACTGGTTTGTCATCCCACTTTCTCTGCCCTGCTCCTTTCTCTTGCTTTCTTGCTTGTGCCATCTTCCCCAATCTTTCTCCCTGCCTCCTTAAAGAAGAAAGGAACAGATGTAACACTGAGTAGTGATTCAAGTTTGGCAGCAATATTGTAGAAATACTGAGGAAGGAACACTGGGTCTTGGGCCTATCCACACCAGTGCCTCCTTTTCTTTCATTGTTGGCTGTTTATGGTATCACTGCTTTACACACAAAGTACAAATTCTTTATCCTGAAGAAATGTAAAATATGCTTCTGATCTTAGTTAAAAATTGAAAGGCTAAATAACTTGCTCTGTCCTGTATACTACAGACATGGAAATTATTCTATAGTGGTGTTTTTGTGTGTGCTTTTTGTATTTATTTTTAAAAGTTAAGCTGCACCTGTCAGAAGATTGGGTGATTTCTTCATCCAAGGTCATATATTGAGTTAGTGTGAAAAATTAGTTGAGTCTATTTCAGAAAAGATGGTGACATTGTAATATAAATTCTTATCAGAACCATGATCAAGGTGAGAATCTCATGAGATCAAATTGTGTAGGGCAAGTCTAGATTTGTCTCATTTCTATTAGAGTAAAATCAAGCCAAACAATCTTTTTTGTTCCATTCCCAATTTCATCTGAAACCTCCAAACTGCCAGGCTGGTAAGAGCTATTATTAAAAAGCAAAGTATGAAAGCCATTAATTAGAGTTGCTCTGTTTTCAGCACTTCAGAAAAACCTAATTAAAAGGCCAAAAATAGAAGTGCAAGCCTAATTCTAGGTTTTTAATCTTTGGAAATATTTGCTTTGTTATTACAAACAACTTGAATTGTTTGAACTGAGTTGTCAGACTGAGAGTGAAAACTACAGACTTGTAATGCAAGTTGTATTTGATTATACTGAGTTCTGTCTGCTCTGTTCCTTCATTCTCTTCCAGAATAAGTAATTGAAGATGAGTATTACTCTACCTTTCTTAATCTGATGATGTCTGAGCTAGGCCTTACTTGTAAGCAGCCTTATAACTTCCTAATGAGCTTTTATCCCTCTCTGTAAAAATGAGTCCTGTTTTTGCCCATGCTTGCACAGAGCCTTGACCACACAGAGTAGCAGGGGCTGTGTGCTGAAGCAGACAATCTACCCAGCCACCAAGCAATCTTCAGTCCTCTTAGCCACCACTACTTTTAGCGTAAATTTTGTCTGGTGTGTTTAACTGGCTGATGTTTATGTGTGTGGATATTCTGAAGTTGAGCAATTACTGCATTTTGCAACAGGTTCTCTAAATCCCCTTCCTTTTGCATTTGCTCTGGCACATTCATTGTGTATTGTCCATGCTTCTGCTCTGAAGCCTCTTGAGATGCAGTTTAAAGTGAATGCAATTTTCTTATGCTTGTTGGGATGATTCTGTAATAAATTATTTATCTTTGTTCCTTATTCAACTAGTTATTATTCAGCCCACTCAAGGAACTTAAATTGCACTGGCCCATTTTGCATTGTTTTAATAACCTATGCCATAAATGTTTCCTCTTTATTGTTGACACAGTTGCTTTATAGTATTACAGACATAATCACCTCATTTAGGGCAGCATAAAAGAAGAAGAAAAATCTATGTGCAGTGCTGGCATTTCAAAAGAATATCAGACGGGGGTCTACAGCATTTTAAGGCTGGCAAGAAGTCTTATCACACTCCAGCTGCTCCGGTTGCATCTCCAGGGAGATGTAATTTAAATAGCGTAATAGAAAAAGGTAGATTTTGCACTAAGGCTGCTTTAAAAATTGGAAGAATCTAAGTGCAAACCTCTTGGCATAACTTGGAAATTACAGTTGGACCAAATTCATGCCTGCTCAGTTCTGGGATAGGGAGAAGACAGGGAAACACTGCTTTGCACTTCAGCCCTCCGTGAGCAGAACAGCCCACCTGCACGTCTCTGCCATACAACAGCCGGTGTTAAAGAACGTTATTAATGTTGTAAAGGTGGCAACTTCCAATTGGGAAACTGGGTTAAGGATGCCAGTATAGGCACGTGTATAGAATTTTAATCCATGTACAGTGCTGGAATGTTACTGTGCCCTACTTTTATAATCAAATACCCATTTTCCCGTTGATCTCCAGGCTTCCACTCTCAGTTCACATGCCTAGAGATTTTTATCCTGGTTTACCTGATTGCTGTTTGACCGTCCCCTTGCCCAGGCAGTTTCAGTCTTGCCAGGCGCAGTTCCTCTCCCTTTCTGTCTCACTGACACCAGGCTCAATATCTAAATGTGTTTTCCCATTCCTGGTTCAGCTTCTGTCTATTCTGAGTTTGACTGATCTGATGTCCTCTTTGCTCTAAGTGCAATGTATTTAAAAATAATCTCACGAAGATTTATCAGGAATCAAACCATGGAATTGCGAATTTTTTTTAATTGTCTGAAACAATCATCTCTTATGGAAATCTTCCTCCTATATAGCTTCTGCTTCACAAAGATACAGGCAACCTGAAATAGCATTTTCAAGTGAGAAGTCTCAGGTAAATTTAAGGAGAAACACTACTGCCGTTGCAGCCATATTGCAGAATGTTTATGTTTACCATTAGACAGAAAAATCTGAGATGTAAAAAAAAGTTTTGACTTTATATTAGGACAAAAAATTAGAACCTAAAAATTTGTGACCATACTTTGTTAAATTGATTTGGTCTGTCAAATTTTGAGCATGTTAGTAAAAATCACTATCTTTTTGATAAAATAGCATTAACATGTTCAAATAAGGAAAGATATTCTGGCAGAAATGTTGAGGCTGTTTTGATTTGGACTTAAGAGGTTCACTTTCCTTTTGTTGGACCAGCAGAATCCTAGTCCAACTGTGGCTCTGCTATGAAAAATATCATAGTAAGAGAGAAACAGCTTGTTTGAGGAGGGGGGGGGGAATCCCTCCCATGAACAAACCACAGCAACAAAAAAATCCGAACCCAAGCACCCCACCCACCCCCTCAACAAAGCAGAAGATGTGGTCCCAGGTGGAAATACATGTGGCAGCTCTGTAAAGCCCTGCATTTGGCCCCAAAGATGGTTTGCCTTTTGCCTCATCACCTAAATGGGGCTCTGTAACTGGAGGCAATTCCATCCTCCTCAAAGGCAAATATGCTCACACTGTATTTACTATTAAAAAGCCCCAAAGTACAGGAATTCTTGTGATACTTATCAAAATTACATGGAGCTATTTTTCCAGAGCATGTTTTCTTGTATCAAACTGCTATAAATTCACATTTTTTACATCTGTCATTTGATAGTCTACTGCTAGGTGCTATATTTCTGCAGGCGTGAGTGTCTAGAAGTTAATGTCACCACTCCCAGCATCCATCCTTTGTGCAATGTTTTTAAGATTTCTTGAGACTTGCAGCCTTTTGTTCTAGTGTCCTTTCTGTGAATATTTTGGAGTCTCAATTTGTAAATTATGAGTTTTAATATTACTTTTTGTTGTGTTTATGAAGAAATATACTTAAAGGTATGAAAGCAAAGATGTCATTTCTATTTTTTCAATCTATTTTCTGTGATAAGGAGAATTCACGTTTTACTCTTTGTTAGAGTCTAGTTTGTGTGTGTCATTTTTTTAAAGGATGATTTGGTATAAGTTATGTGTTAGCCTAAAGAGCAAACATTTCCAATTTGGTAGTGTTTGAGTGGGAGCAGGCAAACCATGGCACTTTTCTCTGTCTGAGTTGTGCACGTGGCTGACTCCTGCTAACAGCTGACTGAGATTATTTGGGTGCTATAGAGCACAGCTTGTGTGCATGACTGAGCTGGGGAGGCACAGAGACATCGCCAGTTCTGAAGTGCATGTACAGCAGATTAAAGTGACCCAGAGAAGGAGAGATGTTTTAGAGGGAGTTCTCCTCCTGGCTCTTGCAAGAGAGGATGCTGTACATGCTCTCATGTACCATGGGATTTTTAGTGGATGGGGAGTTATCAGTATAGACTAGTTGAAAAATTGGGCAAAGGTTATGTCAGATTTAATTGTCAGAATAACAGATGTGTGTTTGAAAAGCCCGTGAGATCTACGGTGATTTAACATGTAAAGATAAGTTAATTTGCACTGTGGAGAAAACTGAGGAGGAATCACTAAATCTGGTATAAATTATATTTTAATTTTAACTTATAGCTGTTACTAGCAAATTCTGCTCTAGTTCTTTGTGACTTTTTAAAATCTTTTCAAGGAGCGGTTTAAAAAAATTTAAAGTCCTGCTACTGTTGTAACTTAAAATACTAAACAATTGAGGACAAAAGGAATAATACTGTAGCTCTGCAAAATCAAATCATCAGGTCTCTTTTTTTTAAAGATTCATTCTTTCTCTCTTTGTCTTTCTCGTGTTTGAAAGAAGGGAGAGTAATGAAAATCAGTATTAATAAAATCTGGTTCAATATGTTTTTATGGGAAAGTCTGTCTGAATTGAATTCCAGACCCAGATGTAACATCAGACCCTAAGACTTAACTCCGACTTTTTTTCAGAATATGGCTAAAAATTTGCTGCTTTCAACTTTGAAACTGGAAGCATTGCAGAGATGTGGGCAAAATGGAGGAAGTTAGTGGAATTGATCTTAGTCATGTCTTTTTATATATAAGTATCTGCAGACTGAGAAGTGGCTTGTTCTCTTATATGTGCTGAGTAAAATGTCTGGGGTATTTGCAGACCAGAGTCTTAGCTGAGAGCTCCCTGAGGCAGAGCAGAAAATCGAGACATCTTACTCAAGTTATTTGAAGTCTATTATATCCTGATTATAACGCCTCCAAGTAAGTAAAAGTCAGAGACCTAAATGGAAACCTGCTTATATAATTGATGAGTGGTAATGCAGCTACTCTTGAAAATAGAAGGATAGAGCATGCAAAGGATGGAAGAATACTCATATAGGATTCAAAAAGAATATATGAAGAGACAAATTAACATTAGAAAGAAGTTTGGAAGATGCAGACTATGTGAGGCAGAAAAAAAGTAGAAGAAAAACCTTCCCTGCCATCAGTTGTATAGTGACAAGAAAATGACACTTCATCTGACAAAAACCCACCAACTGCCCCTCAAAACAGCCTCCCAACCCTCCCCAAACAAAACAACCACTACCACCACCAAAATCAAAACCCCAAACAAATGAAAAACACAAAAAATCTTTCAACCAACTAAACAGTACCACCAGAGATGCATAAGCCTGCTACACACAAAATGAAGAGGCGAGACTGTTGCACTAATCCCATCAGTGTCGATGCCATGCGTGTGACTTTTCTGAAAAATGTGTGTGATTTTAAGTTGACGTCACTGGTATCCCCTTTCTTCAGACACCTTACAGCAGGATATCTGGCAGACATCTAACCTGCCAGTCTTACTTTTTCATCAGTAAAGAGAAATGGCCAAACCCAAGACCATTAACTCCAGCACTGCAGTGTAAGACTAATTGGAATGAGTTGAGATTAGGATGACTTTCTTTCCCTTTATTGATGGTAAATGAGTCTAAACAACTAAATTAGACTTAGATGACTATTAAGTACCTAAAACTTGGTGGAATGAATCTCACTTCAGAACATGAGAATATAGAGCTCCTAAGGCAAAATATAAGAAATCAAACACAATGTCCTCCATACCAAGGAAACCAGGAGTGTACAAAAGGCATCACATTTATAACTACAAAATACTACATTAAATAAATCTAGAAGAAAAAGAAAGATAAAAAATATATAAATTTCTGTGTAATAAATATGTCACCAAACCCAGCAAAAATTTCAAAATTGTTAAGTTTATGAAAACCTGAGTGAACATGGGATTCATAAGAAGAAATTTGACCTCAAAAGACTTAAAGAGATTTCCTGGCATGCTTTAAGGCATAGAAATTTCTCAGGACATTGCAAAACTGCTTTACCTGTGGCTTGGCAGTAGGATTTCTTTTCCTGCAGAGAAGGAACTTTGGCATACGGTACATTTAACATGGTAACGGAGCTGGAGATACCATTGGTATGAGTAAGCTAAATTACGGCATTAGAAAGGATGAACACTCTTGTGACCTGGCTGTGCATAGACCCTTAAAGTCTTAGAAGGTCTTTGTCGCCAGCTGCCTCATGTGAGATCACTTTGAAGCTCTTCACCTGAAGTGCAGCTTTTGTATAAAACACTTGAACCCTGGTGCTGGCAGAGGGAACTAATTTGGAAGCACAGGCAAGTTAGCTGGGGTTTCTGCACTCTGTGTGGAAGATTGTTTCAGGAGATTGTCCTTGGCATCACCATCTGGCAGAGAAGTATTCCAGAAAACAGGTACGTGAAGAATGAGTACTGGCAGTGGTTACACCCCTTGCTAATGACAGTTTAATACCAGTGGCACCACAATTCTAATAATTTGCAGGATGCAGGGAGAATAAACCTTAAAAATGCAGTGAAGTAGAAGTACAAACTGTTTTTGATCAAGTGAATTACTTCAATACCACAGAGGAGGAGAAAGAAGGTCTGATTCCAATAAAGTGAAGGCTTTCAGAAACCTTTTATCAATAAATTATATCAAGTATAATGCATCTGCACCAATGCAGCTCCTGAGGATAGCAATGGTTGCAGTGTCTCTACCTTGAAACAGGAGAACCTCAGGACCAGGAGGGTGAGAAGTAGATGGTGACAAGAAAGTAATGTGAACAAGAGTTTCTGAACAAATGGGCATCATTCTGCTCAAACTAAAATACTGCAGTGAAAGCAAGGCAAGAAAATGGCTGCTAGAACTTTGTGAGCAACAGCTGGAGTAATAGTCTTGCTATGGGCCTCTGGTGATGCAGATGGAGAGCTAAAGCCAATGCACCAAAATTATGTTCAAATAGAAAAATAATTATTTGGCATTTTTTCAGGAAGTCAGATGAGATATTTAATCAAATACATGAGATATAGCAGCACAATAATAGTTAAAATAGTTCACAGATCTGTGGAGATGGTTTTTGAGAACTCTCCAGCTTCTGCATTGCCAAGAGTCAAAGGATGTTCTCACAGTTTCAAAGGTAAAACTTAAAAGGAAAATATGATCCCTTATGAGAAAAATCCTGTAAAGAACTTCTTTTCTTGCAGAACTTAGTAGAAGGATGAGCTACAAACACGGAAGAAGGCTTGGAGGAACAATGTCTTTTTTATTCTGATGCTTGCTTGTTTTTGTAAAGATACTAAAAAAAACAGAAACAAAAGTGATAATTCAATATATCTTTTAGAAAAGAAAATCTGTACAAAGACAATAAAATCGCTCTTCCTTTATCAGAAGACCGTGGGATAAAGAATAAAAAAGGAGATTGGAGTCGTGTCAGAAGGGAACAGTAGCTCCAAGGCAAATAAAAATTCTGAAAAAGCTTTTTGAGGACTGTTTGATACAGTAGCGAGCATAGACTGGAGTGCTATTCTCTTGGCCCAGTATGAATGTACAAACAGAACTTGTAATCAGGGATGTGTCTGTCCCTGTAGAATGTAAAAGCAGGATACCAACGTGACCTGTGTTGGGTGAAACCCTTGAGGAAGCTGGCAGAAACTGCGTAACGTACAGTGTAGTCATGGAAATGCACCATCGCTTTTTTGTGCGATTGTGAGAAACCATGCTCATTCCACATATGGAAGTAGATTCAAAACCTGTGTGGCAAGATCAGGACATGGTTTAGCATTTCGCAGAAGTGTATTTTACTCAGCAGCATGTTGTACTTCTGGCCAGACTAGTAATGAGTAAGAGGTGCTGGGACTGGCTTAAAATAAGCAGTCTTTGCATCTCCCTGTGCTGAGCTGAACTGGACATCCTTTGTAAAGTCTTGCTAATACAAAGCCTGTTTAGTTTAATATATCCTCTGAAAATGTCTACTTCTGTGAGCAGATTGATCCAAAGATTGTGTTCATATTCTCCAGCAGCTTTTTTTCAATATGTAACCCATGTTATAGACACAATTAGCTAGCTGGATGAAGGTGGCGGTCTCTAATAGGTTTGTGAAGAAAGCACATTAAGCAGTGGAGGGCTTAGTGTTGAAGATGTGAAGACACATTACCCAGGAATAGGTTCTACTGTAATCCAAAGAAAGCAACCTTCTGGCAAGCCAGATCTTTGCTGTTGTAAGGATATTTTAATACAGAGAGAGACCAGCTAGAAAGCCCTCACAAAACAATGCTCCCTAACAGGTATGAAAATTCTAGTGCAAAGAACAATTGGGCATAATTAATTATGGCACATACCTAAGGAAAAAACAGATTACTGAACATGGAAAGAACTACAAGGTATTTATCCAAATATTAGTTTAAAATTCTGAATCGGTAAACCAGAACACTTTGTTGATGAACAGTGGCAGATTAAAATAACAGAACAGAGGGTACATATTAAGAGATCAAACTGCCTTTTGATCAGCAGAGCAGCTTATCAGACATAAATCAGAAACAGGAAAAGCAAACGCTAGGTCTCCAGCCGGGATGGCTCATCTCCCTGCTCCTGTCACTGCACTAGTCTGGAGCAGGACAACTGCCTTGGCATGAGAGGCTTTCCTGGGGGCCTGTGAACGCTGGCAAGCTGTGAGTGGGGACAGTGAGCTGTGATGGACAAAGCTGGAGAGACATGGGGCAGGACGTGGGTGGCAGCAAGACAGATTTTTTGCAAGTGTGACAAGTGGCTTCTGTGGTTGGCATCTTTCCCTCCTGTTTATTGCCAGTACACTGCCCACATGCACCAGTGCTGCCCCTGGCACAAATACAGACAGCGATAGAGGTGGGGAAATGTACAGTGCAGCATGGATGAGCATGAGGTTTTCTCATTCTGTGTTTTATCAGAGATGGAGAGGTCACTTATTGGGGTTTCAGTCCTGGGCTGCTCATAATACAAAAGCCAGCAGTTTGTGCATGAGCAGGTGTAGCTATTCTATGAACATGATTTGGTTAAGAAACACATTTATTGAGATCACTGTTTTTCTTTTTCTTTCCCATCTCTGACAACTCCTGTGCTGAACTCCTAATCCAGATCTGATACCAAAACTGTTTGCCACTCAGATTTCACTCTAGTCACTTTTTTTTTTTTTTTTTTTTTTTTTTTTTTTTTTTTTTTTTTTTTTTGAGGGTATTGTCAAATTATTGGTTGGTAGCTGCTGCTGGATTGGACGATGACAACATTTAGATACCTAAAACCGTTGATCTGTTTTTCCCATGAGAGAGCATAAGAAGGAATTTGGTCACTTGAAGACACCTGACACCTCGGAGTTCTTACAGAATTTTGTTTTTTTGTAGAGGGGACCTGTTTTGAGCAGTGCAGCAGATTTACACAGCTCTGCAGTCTGCTGTGGAAGGGAAGTGGAGCATGGTCCTTTCTTCTCTGGGGCTTCAGCTTTCAGGATTTATGTTAGCTGCCTTGTTTACTTTGGTTTCCCAAAATGCTTATGACTAGGACCTGTCAGATACCAAAATGACTTCTAAGCCTGTGAGAGGAGCATGGATAGCCTGGTCCTATAAATAACTGGTCCTCTGCGATGGCCTGGCCAGAGGTAACTCAGTGACAACCCGAGCCACTCCAGGGCAGGGAATAGAAGATCCAGTGAAGAACTGAAATCTTGTTGGTACCAACTGGAAGAGCTGTGAGCAGCTCCAGCTCTAACATGCCTCCAGCTTTCTGTATGAGCTAAAGCAGTGGATGAGACTCGCTGTGTGTGAACTGCAAACGTCCTGTGAGGTGGTTGGAAGTGAAAATCCAAATACAGTATACATTGATTTGTGCTTCAAACTGAGGTTGTGTCAGTTTTGTGTGGTCTAAGGGCTGAATTGTTCATGGGCAGCTGTAATAAGTGCTTGTCCAGAGCTTCACCATTAAGACTCCCAGGCAAGGCATTCCTTGGCATATCCACCAGTGACTAAGATCATGGAGTCCTCCAAGCTCCTGCCAAAATGAGGTGCAGCAGTGCCAGAGACACCTGACTTAGCAAGGATTTCCACTGCTCTGGTAGGGCTCACTACGTCTGCATATATCTTCTTAATAATCCAAATTGAAGGTCACTTATTATGTATTAGGAGAATGATAACGCCTAATAAGTTTTAAAATCAAAATCCATGATGGCATCTTATAAAAAAGGCAAAATCTCCCAAACATACCACCCCTCTCCACTCCAAAACAGAAACTTCAGCTTCCCAATAAACGTAAAACACATTGCTGAACTCACTGGGTATCTTAGCAGTAGCAGTCATATTTTTGAGTGCTTAATGATTTTTATGTAACACTGCAGTATAGAAATTGCTGGCATCAAGGTACATCCTTAGAAAATGTAGAGCTTGCAGTGCTGTCCCAGGAAATGAGCTGCCTGGAAAGTTCAAGTCAAATTCTTAAAACAAAAAGAAAACAAAAAGGGGGAAGAGCAAAGGCTCAAATAAATGTTTTGGTTTTGTCAAAATTGGAAATTGCTACTATCTCTCACTATAAATTATTTAAATTTTCAAGAAATTAAATTAATGCAATCAATAAACTACATCTGTGATAAAGGATGCAAGATGTTTTAACAGTGACTAATCAGTGGTAAATGCTCTTAAGGGAAGTAATGAAATCTTCATTTTTGGTATTTTCTGATCAGGAATGGATACCTTCCTGACAGCTGGTATCCTTTGGTATGCACAAATATCCGAAATCAATACAGACAAACCTTAAGTGTCTCTGATGGCCAGGAGTTCAGACTTGCTAATGTAAAAGACTATGTGCAGCCCAAAATTTAGGCTTTATTAATTTAATTAGTTAACACCTTTAGAAGCTCTTCATCACCAGGAAAGTCACAGAAGTACTTGTTCAAGCTAATTCCCTCTGCAAAGTTAGTTGAATTACTATCTGAGAAAATATTCAGTCTTCAAATTACTTCTTTTTTTTGTGTTCCTAGTTGTCCTGGGTTATGTCCGTGTGACTACACTTGCTAAACCTTATCTAGTTACTTAGCTCTGCTTCATTTATCTTGCTAGCATTCTGCAGGAGCACATCATCTAATCTCCTCTTTGTTCTCCAGCAGTGGAATAAGTACTTCATTGTCTTTGTGTGTGAACCTGTAGTTCTTCAGTGAGTGTTACAATACTGTATTTGCTTTGTACTCAGTTATAATTATTAGCTTGAAGTTTGTCAACAAAGCAACACTTAACTCATTTAGCATATTGAGAAAAATTGTGCAATGTATTTAGATTTGAAGTATTTTTTTGTTGTTGTTAAACTCCTATCTCTAACATATAAGAATACAATTACAGTAGTGGACTATTCTCTCTTATTCTGGAAAAAAAAATCTCCAAACTGCATTGCAGATCTTGTGGCAATTGACACCAGTTCAAAGATTCCTCTATTTCTGCCGAACTGTTGTTAAGATGCTGTAGCAGGGTGCATAGGGAAAGCACTAGCCCAGCCAGAACATGATTATTGATAAAGAGCTTTCAGAGGCTCAAATGTTTATTTTATTGCACGTGTTGCACAAAATATGTGTCCCTGGCAAGAGATACCTTCAGTAATGTCACAGAGGCTGACTTAAAGCTCAGTTAAGTAGACTCAATCTCCATGAACATCATGATGATGAATGCTTCACTGGTGAACAGCAGTAAAATTACCAGGTAGAGGAAGCATCTACAGTAAGTAGTTTTGTGTGTGGCCATATATTGCCCTGGATAGCTGGGAACATCCCCTTTCCAAGCAGTGTCTTTCTTTGTTCCTGTGCTATCCAGTTCCTGTCCTAGTGTTTCACACAGTCTCTGCTTCTCCTGGACAAGGACTGCTTTTCTCTCCTTTCTGCCTGGCCAGTGGTGCCGCTCTCTCTGCTCCCCCAGGAGCCAGAGCAAACCTGAGTGTGAGCAACTGGGGGTGTCTGGACCTAGGAAAACAGCAGTGAAGGAGGGAGCTGTGCTGCGGCAGGGTGTTCCCAGTGCCTCTGCCTGTGACAGTTTCTCTCCCAGGGGCAGATGCTCATCTTCTGGGGAGTTAAGTGAACTCCAACACAGAGATACTGGGTATGGTCTCCAGAAATCTGATCAGCTTTTTGTCCAGAAGGCTTAATAGCATGGCAGTAGCTGGTGTCTAGTGTGTGAGCAATCATTTGTGGGTGTCAGTGTCATGAAAGATCTAAATTAGGTTGCCTCTCCTTAGTTGTACTTCTTCAGCCCACAGAAGTACCCTGAAGGGTCAATTTCCCTTCATTCATTTGGATCATCAGCATTGCCATGATCTAGAAAAGTGATAGACACCATTACTAAAAATATGTATTTTTCACTCTGTAGCTAATTGTTTTCCAGAGCACCACTGGGGCAGCTCCCTCTGCTATTTTTGGCATATACACATCTAGATAGTAGACAAGAGCTCTCTTGTCTACAGTCTAGAGGTATATATGCCAAATAATTTAGGAAGTCTGGTCCCTCCAAATTATTATTTTATGTATCTGTGCCTGATGGTGGGTGTCATTCCAGATTCTTTCATAGTAGTTCTTGATCCACGCCCAGGAAATCTCTGTTTGATCAGTGAGGGATTTGAACTAAATTTCTGCAAGACATTAAATTAACATTTATAATAGAAATATCTGTGATGTATCAGTTGAAAATATTTCTGGGTTTAGATGCCTGACACTTCAATGAAAAGTCAGAATTTTTCCAAGGGCTTTTTCATTCAGTTGAAAGCTGATTTTTCAGTTGAAAAAATTTGACCACCACGTTTAAGAAAAACACAGCTTTGTCTTACTTAGGCAAAGTACTTGACTTAGTAGTCAAGGACAGAAGTTTGTAAGTATTTTGGATTGAGGATGGCTATGTATGTCTGACCTCAGTACTAAACAAAGTCTTTGAACCACTTTTGATGGAAAAGGGTAATTCAAGGACATGGAAAATTGGATAAAATGCAATGTGTTTTAAACAAAAGCCAATTGTATCAGATTAGACCAGTATCTGTCTTTGATAAGATAACTGTTTGGCTAGACAAGGTTGAAGTAGCAAATCAAATATATATATGTAGTTTTAAGTAACGCACATAAGGTACGTTGCCTCACGGGACATTATTATTTGAGAGAGACAAAAGGCAATAGTATGCATTTGAAGACAGATAAGAAATTAATTTCCTGTTTAGCCAGCTTGGGTCATCTTAGAAAGGGCATTTAGGAAGGGAAGAGAGGCTGTATGGGGTGTGCCTCAGGCCCAAGTCGTGGGGACAGAGAACTTTGAATCTGGTGGTGTTGCATGGCTGTCCTTTGCTGTGTTTATGAACATCAGTTACTATAAAATATGTTATGCCCTCTCTGTGTCATTCCCTCCTTGATTTTCTCATTTCTAGTTGTT
Organism: Struthidea cinerea; assembly: GCA_013397865.1. Classification (NCBI taxonomy): domain Eukaryota; kingdom Metazoa; phylum Chordata; class Aves; order Passeriformes; family Corcoracidae; genus Struthidea; species Struthidea cinerea. The sequence continues at coordinate 5,748,912 of VZTI01003805.1, forward strand.
TCTCTCAGTATCAGGCTGATTGTCACTTACAGTAAAGCACGCTGACATATGAGAGGTGCCTGAGACGTGCATGTTTCCTCTCCTGTCACTCTGGGGCACTGAGGCATTGTCCTGTGAACCTGCTCAGGTGAGCAAACTGAAAGGAGCCTGTGACACATGAAGTGGAAGGAATTTAAGACGCAGAAAGGTTTAACAGCAGAGCACTCTTTTGACCTCACAGTTTTGACAAACAAACTCTTAAAACATCATATTGAGAGGCAAGCAGAAGACTTTTTATCCTGAAAGAAAAGATGACAGCAGATTATCTTCTCTGGCTGCAGTAACATTGTCTGGATGGTTAAATCAGGCTTCTGTGTTTCCGTAAAGATGAGATGGAACTTGGAACAGACCTATCATCATTTTGAGATTCTGTGTGTCAGGTAGTTTTCTTTGCCTGCATCTCAGTTCTGTCACTGAGGAAACTGAGAGAACTCATTCAATCTTTGGCCATAACCTGCTGAGCTACATTCACTTCAAATTCTGTTCCTAGCATCAGCAATGTAAGAAAATACTCTGCAGTTTCCTTGAGGAATTGAGACTGGCAGGTCCCAGCTCCCAGGTAGTATCTGTGCCTCTGCTGTACCAAGTAATTCTGGTTTACTCAATATTGCACAGTCCACACCTACAGGGTTTGACTTTCAGTTAAGGCACAGTTGATCCCTCTGTGTATGTGTGAGTGATATCATTGTGGGGTGGCCTAGCAAAGGGCAGAAAATTCAAATACACAATACCAGTACTGATATTATTTGGATTTTCCTATTGGCAATGTAATGCTACCTAAAAGCTATTTGAACTCATATAAACACTTCCATTTTGGATGTTTTTTCAGTAACCAAAGGATGATTGTTTTGGAATACATTTCTGATTCACTTTCCTCCCTCCTCCAGTTCTGGACCTGCCCTAATGATCTTTGTCTCTGAGATGCCAAGATAAACTATTGTACATGTGCATTTGTGCTTACACCACGAAAATTAGTGTGAACTTGGAGGGGTTGGGAGGTAGTAATAAGGGACAAGGAACAGCATAATTGAATGGATTTTGCATTTGGGTGTCTGTCAAGCTAGATGAAGGGGTTTGGAGAGGAGTCTCATCAACTTACTTGTCATATTAAACTCACTCTTGATGCTTGGATGGAGAGTTGGGAGGTGAGCAAAGCCTGCAATGGGAAGGTGGATAGAAAAAGTAGTAGCATGTGCACTGATCAGTCAGACATGAGCAAAATAGTTTTGAAGGAAAAAACTGGGTTTTGTGGATAATCATTGGTTTGTACCATCGTGTACACTGCATGCTGAATGCAAATAGTAGAGGTATTTTCTAACTTTTGGAGCTGAAACACTGTAGCTTTAGAAAAAGAGCAAAAACTTTTGGTGCGCTGTTGTTATTAAGGGTGAGATCCTGCTAAGGGGTTGTTGACTTATCGCCTAGATTTCAGACTTGGTGGTGATTTGTCATTCTAAATCCCAGGGGTTCGTGTACACAGTATGTCTTCCCTTTTGTTTCTTCTTCCTTTTGACTCTTTCTTGTCTTTTTCCCTGGGTTTTCTGCTTGACATAATTTTCAAAGATAAATCCCACCCCATCATTCATCTCTCACTCAGGATTAAGTATTGTCCTTCTACCTCTGTTTGTCAGCATCTTAACATGTTATCTACCGATTAAATTTTCCAGACAGCGTTCTTTGTGTTGTCCCTCACACTTCCATTGAGTTTTCTTAGAAAAATACTTCAAAAAAGCTTTAACTAGTTTAAGTTCCTTAAAATATTATAATGGTATACAAAAAATATACTGTCTGATAGAGGCATAGAAAGAAATTGTCTGTATCTCTGTATGGTAAGGTGTCTTGCAGGTTGCTGTCCTGTAGGGTGTGGGAAAACTTTGGTATTTGTGCAGTATCAAGCACAGCAGAGCCTATAGTTTTTTACTGACTGTTATGAAAAAAAAAGTATAGAAATAATAATTAAAAAAGAGCAGATGATTTTTCATTAATATTGTGCAGGAGTTTTCTATTGTGATGTTTATACATACATTCTGCATCATACCTCACCTCCCAATGTTAAGTATAAAAAGAGTTTTACAATTAAAATAGTGCCTACTCATGATTTTACATTGTTTAGTTAAAGATCAAAATTAAAACTAGAAAAAGTAAAACCCCAAACCCTAAGAAATAATAAACAAGATGTTTTGGTTGGTTTTCATTCTGTTGTCTTTCAGTGCCCTTTTACCCAGTGCAGGAGTGATTTCCTCAAAATGAAATTCTCCTTGGCTTTTGGGCATTAACGTGCCAATTTGCCTTCTGCTACTGAATATTATCTGATCCTGAAAGTGACTACAGTTGAATTAATGTTCCTGTCAATCACAGCTGCTTATCTGAGTCTTATTTGGACCGAAATTGAAAATTCCTTAATAGTGTGGTGTTGGAACTTAGGTATTTTCTCACAGTGGCCAAATCATGCTCTCTCCCTCCTTGCCCCTCTGCATGCATTAAATCTGTGACCAGCTGCAGTGGTTACAGTCTCATGCCAAGTCTTGGGTTGAATCTGTGCATTTCGCCTGTGAAATGAGAGGGATGCAATGGCAGAAGGAGGTGTTAGCTGAGATTAGGGATCAGCCAAGTTCTTCAACTTTTCTTTTGCACTGCAGCAATGCTGTTGGTGCAGTAGCTGCTTGAAGGTGAAGCTATTGCTACACTATAATACGTGAAGGAATATTCTGACCCAGTCTAATTATCCTCTTTTTCCAGGTTTTGCAGGATACTGCTTGCTTCCCCTCTACCTGCACAGCACCCAGGAGATGTTAGAATAACATAATGTCCAGATATCTGTCCTCAAACTAACAACTCACATTAATAATTAATAATTTTTTTGCTAGCAAGGGCTGTGTTTACAAGGACAGTATAACTTTACATCATGAGCAAAATTTAGTGAAAATCATGCTGGAGGGGAGAAAAAAAAAAAAGCTTCAAAGGGTTTTTATAAAGTTGTAGTAGAAAATAAAGTTATAGAAAAGAAACTAAACCAACATGCAATTTTGAAGTACTAAGGAAGAACTCAACACACAAACCCCACCATTTTCCTTATAATCTGCATGATGGAGCTGTGTAAAGGCACGATTCATTTTAATAATTTTAAAATTAATATTTTTAAGATTTCATCTGTGTTTATGCATAGCATAATATTAAGTCTAATTTCTGCCTAACTAAAGCATTGATTTCTGCTCCTTCAGAGAACTCATAAAACAAAGATAAAAGATCCTTTTTGCAACTTGTTTCATGTACCTTCTCTTTTGTATTTGATATAAGTAGGTTGTGTCACATACTTTGTGGAAAATTTGGTTTAAATTGATGAAGCATAACATAAGCTAAAGCAGTCACATGACTTCTAGCACAGCAAAGTTTTGGTGTTTAGGAAGTCTTGGGAAGTTATCAAAAGGGCAAAATTCAAAAACTGGAACCAGAGGGAAGCAGTTTCCCTCAGACAGATTTTCAGACTCTTTTCCCTGTTTACATTTCTGAGTAAGTGTTCTCAGGTTTTGATTCCACGGAATTAATGTAATGATTCATATGAAACAGTTTGCAAAATAGGTGTAAGTTGTCTGGCTTGTTTCAGAAAAACTTTTGGAGTCCCATCCACATTAGTGTTTTTGATGAAGACAAAGCATGCTGATGGGTTTTGGAGCACCCTGAATCCCATTAGCCCACTTGTATGTGTGCACAGATGAATCTATTCACATCAGCAGCCAGTGTGGAACAGATGTTACCTTTGAAAAATTGATTTGTTCATAGAGTTTATTTATTCTGTTTGTGCTATTAAACTTTGGCATCTCTCCAAAGAACTGCTAGAATGCTCAGACTTTTTGCTGGGTTTTGCTACTTAATTTGTTAGCTTTGGGCGCATTTATATTCAGGGCTGTACCACTGAAACTTAAATCAGGTAATTCAATCATAAATTAGGTACATTGAGTGTCTAGTGCACTAAAGGTGTCCACTCAAGGTTTTGCCTGACTTTAAGTCAGTTTTAAAATATCTCTGTGGAGCCAGCGTGACTTTGAATAAAGATTGGGTGTAAGTTCTCCACCTGCTTAATGGGGTATTGCTGAGAACAGGGGAAGAGAGATTTTTCACAAGTTAACATTACTGACCAGCAGTCACATCAACCAAACTGCCAGATGAAAATAGCAAGCTCATGCAACACAGTTCTGCAAAGATAGCTTGCTTCCCTTTCCCCTTATCCTGTCTAGCCAGCGTGACTGGGCAGGACTTTGTTCTGAAACAGGAATACCCTGTGCCACTGCCTGGGCTGCAGACACCTCTTTAAAAAACAGAAAAGGAAGTAACTAACTTTTGTGATCAGCAGTGAACCAAGTGTGGTGGTAATTACATAATAATGTAAAAAACGTTAATGAACACTTACATGTAGTTATGATATTGCTTTGTTATAATAGGTCAGGGGGTGCAGTTCTATAGTCCTTGCTGATAAAACGTTTTCTCAGCAAGCCCCTGACCTTCTCATTTGTGTAGGTACAGTGTAGTGTGCACAGGAGTTATGGGACTCCATCTGCTGAGGTTCTATAAAGCCCTTATGAAATATGTTTCTGAAACTGATTCTTTGGGATATTTGGGTGTTGTAGCACTCAGCACTGCATCACCTAATTGCCAGATCCCAAAGCGCCTGCTGGAGTCGTGAGCTTTGAGTTCTATAATAACTAGGCTTAAGTTGTAAAGAAATTTTTAAGTCCTGATGAGTGAAAATCCACTGAAGCTACATTGAAATGAGATGCTGAGAGAGGGTGGGAAGCATAAATACCTCTCCCTGTTTAGCTCTTTGCTCTGGGAGGCACTTGCATCAGTGGATCTGTCTTGGGATCTTGAACTAGAATCTCAAATTAGATATTCTCTGTGGAAAGTAGTGCTGCCTCCCATAACTTCAGACACGTAATGGCTCTGGGGAATAGAGCACATTCCAAAGCCTTGTTTCATGTTTACTTTGCCTGATCCAGAGTTGCAAGTTGAACCACAGTGAGGGCCACATGGCATTCTGTGATAGATCTCTGTGGGTCCCATTTGTAATAGCAGTAGTAGTATTTACCCCTTTAGATGTAAGCCTCAATTTTCCTCATGGGAGGTAAAGACAGGCTTCAGAGTCCATTCATCTCTCTGCCTCGTGGACTATTTAATCCTCTAGACAAGATAAAGTTCTTTTAATAGAAGAAACCAAGAGAACTCTGTACCTGAAGGGGTTTGCAAAATTTTCTAAAAATTGAGATTCATTCTCTGATGCAAACAAGTGGCTCTTTATACCTTAAATAGCTGGTGAGCTCTGCTGGGATGAGGAAAAGCTGCCCTCAAAGGGTCTTGTCTTCTTGTGAGCATGTCTACAGAATAGGAGCAGAGCTAGTCTTCAGGCATGATCCAGGATTTATAGCTGGGTTGAAGGCTCTGCCTGCTGGTGGGAATACAGACATCTGGGCCAGGAATTTACCAACACAGAACGTAGGTGCTTCTGGAAATAGTTCACAAATAAAAAGTATCATGTCTGCCATTTAGATTGATAACCATCAGCATATGTAAAGCCTTTGAAGCTTCTAACTTGTTTTGGACACTTTTTCTGGAAATTACAGAACGCTGGTATACTGCTTCTCATGCCCTTGTAATTTTAGTTGGGTACACTGAAAGTGTGTTCTTGAATCCAATGGTTTTTGTTCCTTTGGGTTTATCCTATGAATCACGCTACAGCTTTATGAAACAAGATTAGAGCCCTAAATATATCAGGAGCATTATATATATATATACCTAAATATATCAGGAGCATTATATATATATACATATATATATATATTTGTATTATTTTAGCACAGCACTGCAGCCATTTTAGAAAATTACTTACACAGAGAAACACAATAATATAAGAAATAAGTCATGCAAGATGTCTATGCAAATCAAGGCAGTATATACTAAAAAACAAGAAGTAATTGATGCCCTTGGGTGACAGACTAAAGAGGAAATAGAAAAGTGAGAGATAGCATAATAAATCTAAGTATTATTAGAATTAGGATATCTGTCTAGGATATCTGCCTGCAAAATGGAAGACTATTTTATGGAATTTCATTTACATTAGTTAATCAAGAAGACTATTTACTGTGCAAAAATGCAGCAATTCTTTAACTTTGAGTTGGTCCTCTCTGCTTTCAAATGCAGCATGTTCCAGTGCTGAGATGCACTGATTTCTGCAGCCTTAGATGCTTATCCAGAAGATTACTGTCAAGTCACGCTAAGGATTTCCTGTACTGAGAAAGCCAGGTGTGTGGGCCATGATATTTTGTAATGAAGTGGGCCCTTTTCCAAGGTGTTAACTGCTTTTTTCTTTTTAGTATCCAGACAGACATATCCTTTGTGTGTTTGAAGCTGGATACTAAGAAAAGAGGCTGTTGGGAGTTAGTAAGAAAGGTGTTCATAGCAAATACATATGGAAAAAACTCCATAGCTAAATGAGTATTTTGAGGGAAGAAAAGTAGCCTAACAACCCAATTTTGCCCACGAGGCAGTTCTGCTGCAGGAATATTTTCGTCATCTTAGTATCTCTTTAAAACATTAGGCAAGTGGAGCAGTGCTCTGCTAATTCATCAAAAATAGATGGACCTGTCCTCCCAACATGTTCTTTCTCTACAAGTCTTTGTGGACCATTCCTTTCCCAACTAAAGGTCTGCCTGCTCTGTTCAGAGCCCTGCTCCCCAGTAGCCAGGACTACGGAAAGGCAATAATCCTAACTGGATCAAGCTATTGAGAAAAGCAGGAAAGGAGAGACAGCTGGTAGCACTGGCGACTTTCAGTGGGAACACACAGAGGAGGGGGACGACTGGCTAATTTCCTTCCCTGGTCCCTCTGGTCAGGTCACCATTTTGGTCAGTCACAGATAAAACAAACATCCTGTATGTAGCTTTTCCCTGCTAGTCTTTTGCCTTTTTATGGCTTTTGTTCCATGTACTCTTTTCTTTCCCCCGACTTGCTTTTTAATGCACTCAGCTCTTTTGTTTTGTTGTTTTTATTTTTTTTTTTACATTCAGAATTACATTCAAAATTTCTGCATTTAATAAACTACATTGTAACTGAGGATTAGTAATGTGTTTTAATTTTTTTTTTCATTTTTCTTTGTATCTGAACCCACAAATACTTTAAAAATATGTTGGGCCTTTGTGATCACTAAAACTGAAATTTGTTTTTGATGTTTTTGCATTTTGCTTTTCTCTGTCAACGAATGTTATGACAGAATTAGGTTTGTGTGCTGCGTTTCAAATGTCTTGTATTGTTTTGAATACATGTTGGCTTTGTGGATTAGTTATAACTTACTCTACCTTTTAGAAACACAAGAACTGATGTCCCTGCTTGATATCTGTCCAAAGAACACCAGGAAACATTCAGGTTTCTGCTCTTGAACCAAAACATATTTTTTAGTTGTAACCTGAAATATGTTTACTAATCTCCTGCTTTGCTGAAAGCATACTCTTCGTTGAGAAATAAATCCTTAGTGTTGTTATACAGTTACAAAAGTAAACACAAAGTCCTATTTTATTTTTCATTCTAGCTTGGATTTACTACCAGGCATCAGATTTAATAGTAGGGACTTAACAGCTTGTGCATTAGGCAGTATAAAATTTTTATCTAACATTATGCATTTATCATATAATTCAATGATATTAGAGACACAATCTGTCTCTCCTATGAGGAACACTCAAATACCTCTACTCAGGACAGAAATTAAATTAGTAAAGTAGTTTTACATCTTAATTTTAAAAAAAAGTGCTTAAAATGGAAAATGATTGCTTGATACTTCATATGTCATGATACTACTTATCTGTCCTCTGTCTTTCACAGCTATCAAAGTAATAGAACCTAATTCTTCTGCATATGGCAGATATCACTGCAGGTACAGATACACCATAACAGTGCGGTGTGAGGGCACGGTGTCCTTAAGAAACTTAAAAGAAAAACAAGTTTGTCTTCGAGGAAGTCTTGTTGATCTGCCGGGTAAATGTTACTAGACCAGCATGGATGATGGCAGTGTAACAGAAATCACAGAATGTTGTGTTGGAAGGGACCCATCAGGATCACTGAGTTCAACTCCTGGCCCTGGACAGGACACCCCAGGAGTCACATCCTGTGCCTGAGAACCTTGTCCAAACACTTCCTGAACTCTGTCAGGCTGATGCTGTGACCACTGCCCTGGGGGCCTCTTCCAGTGCCCAAACACCCTCTGAGTGAAGAACCTTTTTCCAAGATCCAACCTAAACCTCTCCTGACACAACTTCAGGCCGTTCCCTCAGGTCCTGTCACTGGTCACCATAAAGAAGAGATCAGTGCCTGCCCCTCCTCTTCCTCTCATGAGGAGATTATAACTGCACTGAGGTCTCCCCTCAGTCTCCTCCAAGCTGAACAGACCAAGTGACCTCAGCTGCTCCTCACACGGCTGCCTGTGGCTGGTTTGTTTTATACTGGCAGACAGTATTGGCTTCTTCACAGAACGATGACAAATGAAAGGGCAGATGAGGAAGATGTTGCTCTGGGATTCTCATCATGATATTTGATAAAATTCAGCTCCACCATGAACTTCAAGATAAGGGAAATAAATCTAGAATACAATAAAGATACCTGAAGGTCACCTAAGTATGTCAGCCTACTGTAAACATACAGCTTTTGAGATGAGATTCAAAGATAGCAAAACAGAGAAAATGTCATAAAATGAAGATTAACAGGAGCAGAAACTAAGGCTGTGGCAAACTTTTTAGAATTTCTTCCAAGTCTAGGGAAGCTAGTTAAGAACCTTGGGATCTATTCAGTTAATCTATGAAGGCTCTATGTGGCATCTTGATCTGTGAGATAAATCTGATTCTCAAAGAGCAGTGTTTTGCATAAGCTTCACTTTGTTTAAAAAGCTGTCAATTAGTAAAGTCAAAACATATTAAATTTTTTTTTTTAATCTGAACAGTGGAAGAAGCTGCATTTTACTCTTTTTCTTACTACCTGTGGTACTTCAAAGGTTTTTGTCTAGATCAGATTACTGCAAAAGAAAATAACAACCTGATCAGAGCTGAAGTGGAAGAAAGGCATGGCACCTGTCAGGTGACAACCTGTGCTCGTCTGGTTTTTCCAAGACTGGCCATGGCTGACACTCCAGGTGCAGAAACCACTGAATTGTTCCCTTAGGAAACATATACATCATTTTTCCTCCCTTACAGGGAAAGAAGGGGGAGAAGAAAATTGTACAATAATCCATAGAAAGGGGAAAAGTCTAACATGAATTTTCCAATAGCAAACGAAATCATGCTAATTTTTGGGAAATGATATATTTCTAGTTATTGTAAGATGTTTGTAGAATATTAAAATGTGTTTTGTGTTTGTGGTGAGCAGGAAAATAAGAATACACATCTTTTAATGTTGGCAATTGTGTGCAGTTTGGAAAGGACAGATGCTATTACATTTTTTTTCCCAGTAGGAAGTACTCTGAAGTCATCAGGCTTCCACATATAAGTAGGTCAAGAAAGACTTCTTCCAAAATTTTTACTTTTTAGCTGAAAAAAGGAAACTATTCCTATTTTTCATGTCCAAAAGGCCATACTAAACCTGACCTCGAGCTTATGTACAGTTTTACTTGACCTTTATTTAGAATCCCTTCTGCTAGAAAATTGCCTTTTGTTGTCACTAAAAATATACTTCACTGTCAAGATGAGTCAGTATTCAAAGGGAAGAGCTTTCAATCCAGTATAGAGGTGCAGTGGAATCCTGACTTCAGTGATGTCAGTGGAAGTATTTCCACTTATTTTGATAGCACTGAGATTTTCTTCCACCTACTTTATTATGTCAGTTGCTTTCCTTCCATTTTTTCCCTTCTGTTTTTTTCCTCTGGATTACAAAAAAACCCCCTTTTTTCAATGGAGCAGCATATGTGTTTGTGTATATAGAAGCATTCAGTTCTGTGTTTGTGCAGTGGCAGTTACATTGTGTAACTGGCAATTTTCATCGCTCCCATCTTTATGAAAGAAATGGTATTACTTTTGCTTCTCTTCAATTGTTTAACATGTGCACAAAAACAGAATATTCAAGCATGCTTCTCATTCTGTTATTTCTTCTAAATATCAACCTGCTTTTTGTAGCAAAAACAGTGACTGCCTGCAGACAGCACACTGATAGCATAAGAAATGCTCACTGGCCAGTTTTGTGGTTGTTTCTGTCATGACAGCAAATCTGATGAGAAGGTTTTGATAAGAGCTGGAACAATAGCAAAACAGGGTTCTATGAAATTAATGTTTTCTTTCTTTCCAACATTTTAAAACATTCTAGTTTTTTTTTCTCCAGACGGTCTTCCATACCATGAAAACTTTTCCTTTCCATTGGCAAGTACTTTTATATCCACAACTTGTGGAGAGAAAAAAATCCTCATAAAAAGTGTGAATCATCTTTGAAAGAAAAGTTGCAGGTGGATTTTACTATTACTGCATCTGTAGAAATGGATATCTGGTACTTAAGGGCTCTGTACTGTGGTTTATTCAGCTGCAAAAAGGGAACAGGAATATTTATATAATACATGCTTTTGAAAGAATAAATATTGTAAGGTGAATTGAGACCTGTGCTGACAGACTTTTCTGATACATGCGTTAAAGGCCTTTGGTTTGAAAATTGGGCCCAAAGAGTGCCAAATCTGTGCATATTAAGAGTGATTAAAAAGCATCCCTTGACTTCACTGGTGCTGATCATGGCCTGTGCAACTCTGGCAAGTTACACAGTGAAACTCTTGTGAATCTGGGCACAGAAATCCAAGGTGCTTTACCTTGCAAACCTCTGTCATATGCTAAAATTTGTGGTTAAGAAGAAGTTTCCTTAAGATTCTTCTTAAAAGTTCAGCGTATTTCTAATTCAGCAGTTCTTGAATATTTAGTGTACTTTGTGAAATTCGACTCCTAAAATTAGAGCCATTTTTAAAGGGGGGAAAAAATCATAGAAGTTGGGAAATATTCTTGGTTTTTATGTCTAAGCAGTATTAACAAATTAAGACATATAGCAGCAGCATGAAAACAAACTTGCATACTGTTTTGACATGTGCATCTCATGGAAGGATTGCTAATTGGTGAAAATGCCAATCATTACAGAATGTGATTCATGCTCAGGAGTGGATGATATCTACTGGTGCCACATGGCATAGAATCAATGCTGTGGGAACCAGTCATGACCAATATTTGAAGTATTTGGGAGCAATTTCAGCATTCAAAATAGAACTTCCATAGAAATAAAAAGCACAGAAAAGGCAGAGTTGGTTTTAGGGGAACACTGGAGTAAAGAAGAGCAAGAAATTGCTGAAAGAAAAAAAATATAATCTATGTATCCACATTTTAAATTTTGTTGAAAAATGGTGCCAGTCGCCTACTCCAGGCTCACACAGTGGCGCTGAAGAAACAACACAGTCAGTCACCGTGGGAGCGATGTGGTCTGAGTGGTCAAAGTGCCCACTTGTTTGATGACAGCTGGAGTAGGTGGGGTTCCCTAAAGCCCTGCCTGGGGAGCGGGGTGGTGCTGCCTCTGGGGACACACAGCCCCAGGGCACGGCTGCTGGGGCTCAGTGGCTGCCCATGCTGTGCTGAGAGAGGGTGGAAAAGGGATTGGGTGAGCCAGAGCACTACTCTTCCCCAAATGTTCCTCTGTGGCCTCAACACTGAAAGATATTGCTGTGCATCTTATTAAAAAAATCATGTAGTCTTTTGCCCATCCTTGCCTCCCAAGGTTGGGGACAAAACTTGCCTCAATGTCTGAGGAGCTGTCAGCTCTGTGAGCCAGGACATTGTCTGGTTTATGTTATGTCAAAGTTCATTCTTCTGATTTGTCACTTATCCTCTAGATCCAATGATATACTTGGTGCTGCTGTCAGAGGAGCCACTGCAGCTTCCACAGGCTGCCCCTGCTGCTGTTCCATCCCTTGCTCAGGCTCTGGCAGCGCGGCAGTGGGAGCAGCATGGCTTAGTGGGGATCAGTTGTGAGGGAATTGACTCAGTTGTCAGGACAGGCACTGCACTGCTAGAAGCAGACAGGCAAGACTTGTCATAGTCATTAAATCTAGTAAGATACAGAACAGGCTCTCATCTGTCAGGAATAAAGTGCAACTGAAGTTTCATTAACAGGGCATTATCAAATACTTGTAAACATCATAAAATAAGCTTCCCTTCACACGAGGTTAACAATTTGCCTTCTCCACTGGCTGTTAGTCGCAGCCTGTTGGTGTTAGAGCTTACAATTTGCTAAGCAGTGGCCATGCTGGGGTATATTTAACTGAAGAATGAGAAACCTCCAGAGACTTGCACTTGAATTGTAAAGAACAACATTTTAAAAAAGTCTCTAAATGAGATATAAGATAAACTGTGTTCCAGCAACAAAGGGCTAATTTTCAAATTGAGGACAACTCGGTGCTCTTGGGCGTTGGGGTAGGGAAGAAATTCAGCTACTTCAGTGTTTCACAGACTACCAAGACACAATTTTGTTAATGGTCTAGTGGACAGAACCTTTTCTTGCTGCATCCTTTGCAGAGAATTCTCTGCCTTGGAGATTTCTCCAAGTAGTAGAGAAAATACCTCAGCAAGCTTTTCTGAATCACAAGCTTGCTGGCTTGTAATTTTCAGGCTGAAGGAGGAGAGCTACATTTAAATATGTGACCCTGTATTTCTCCCCTTACAGATCAGTTCAAAGTACTGCGATTTGTCCTAGTGAGGAAGAGTGGAGCTAATTACACTGGTGGGAGGCTTTGTGTGTAATTATGGAAGTTGCCTTCCACAGTAAATAGAGAGGTTTTGAATGGCTCAGTTTGGAATTGCATTATATTGTATATAGCTCAACTAATATTTATGAAAAGGGTTGTTCTTAGTTTTCACTTGTATCTATTTCATGGCATTTAACATATACAAAACTTAAAAAACTCGTGCTACATGCATACGTATGACAAAATCTGCATGTAGCTCTTAAAACCAGTCATGACACAACTTTAAAATCTGAAAATGCCATGCTAATACTGAGAAAATGGATGATTCCAGTGAAGGTAATGAATCTATGAAAATAATACCGGTTGATTTATAGAGAGCTTTTGACTTACAGATCGGAGGTCATCAAAATATTGTTTCTTCTATGCGGATGGTGTTATTAAATAATGATTGACATGCAATAGCTTAGATCAGTCCAATAACACCTTGTAGGATGATCAAAAGGACAGGATTTCACTGATGGATTTTTTTTTCTGAAGACTTCCAACCTCCCCATTGAAACAACTGGAAGGAGTCACCAAGGAAAATTCTGCCCTCAGTTACAGCAGTTCTAATGCAGAGTAACCAACTCCATCTGTGCTGGGTTTAGCACTTGGAGCAAGAGCTAAGTTAAGTCAGGAGTCATATCAATTCCATTCATTCCAAAGGGCTTGTGTTGGATTTACTTTTTTGTTGGGCTGTTTGTTATTTTATTGATGCTAATACAAGGTGGCAGTGAATGTGCACTATTTTTGCATGTAATTCATCTATATACTTTTCCTGTATGTTATTTTTACAGCAATTTGTGTAACTGTAGTTTTCGTAAAACACAGAACAAAAAAGTCACCTGTGTGCTCCAATGCCATGCCTTTTACAAATGTAGTTGATGTATAGTCTAAGGGGAGTAGCTGAAATTCTTTGCACAATCATTATACCTCCTGTCGTTCCAAGCTCTTTATCATTTACTGTGAATTTTTTTGCTAGAAGACTTTACTCACCTCTTTTGTTTCCCCTTCCCTGAAATTTGTGCACTCTAGCAGCAGTCATCAAAACTGCAGGTATTAAGGCACAGGGTACAGAATCACAGGAATCCAATAATCTCCTGACTGTGATAGATCGTAGCTCTTGAGAATTAGTCTTGAGCATTGTTTGATAGTTACAGTTTTGCACACAGTAGCTCTAAAAAATGCTCAGTGCTGAGGAACTTACACCCACCCCTGCAAGCAACTAGAATTCAAATGAATGGTAATGAGAATTGTTCATACATCAGAAGGAGAAAAGAATGCAAGAAAAGTCATTTCTCTCCTGAAGCAGCCTGTCTCCTTGACTGTCAGGAGAAGGAACGCATACCTTAGGAAATCAGTCTTCTCTTGTTAATTCCGGCTGAAATGGCTCAAAAAGGTTTCTTCCAAGTGTTTTGACAGAAAGTACAGAGAAGGATAAGAGATCTATTCCTCTGATACTTCAGCTGGAACTAACACAGGAAGGCTTTTAAAAAAGAATATAGTGAGGGGGCTCCATAGTCAAAATGGGAGCTTCTGCATTATTATCCAAGTTAAAATAAAACTTCTACATCTGAAAAATTAAAAGCAAAACAACATAAAAAGAAGGAAAACCTCACTAAAAAACAGAAGCCTCTAACAAGTGGAAATAAGGACTTAGTCTTCTTGTCCAGTGCCTAGAAAAAAAGGTTGGTGCTGACAGCATGTCTTACAAGAGGAAGTCAGGAAGGTCCCCAAATGCACACCAAATGCAAAGCAAATAAGCATTTTAATTCAATATGTCAAAATTAATTAGAAACAAGATTAAAAAACCTCCTCACAATCAGATGAAGCATTAGCTTGTTAAAGTTAACTCCCATTCTGTTGCTGTGATAAACTGAGTCATAGCTATTTGCTTTGCAGCTGATCAACTGCTCTACAGAAAGTTTGAGTAGAAAATATCTATCTGTAGTGACGAGCCGTGGAGAGGGAGGCAAGGTTTGCTGAAGCTTCTGCCGCAGGAACTCCCTCCCCACCCCAGAGAACAGCACACTTCCACGGTAGGGGGATGGGAGTGGGTCCCCTATGTACCTTATGAGGAGCTCATGAGAAAGCACTTGTGGTGCATTTGCCTTGAGCTTCCAACCTGATCAGATCCACAGCTTCTTGCTTACAGCTGTATTTAATAGCCGAACTCCTTGATCTGTTCCCGAATGTGCACTCGGGAGGCAGCAGCTCCGGCTTGGCAGGGCTGTCACCTGCGGGTTCAGGCGGCAATTCCCTCGCACAAGGAGGCAGAGCAGGCACGGGAGCCATCCGGGCTCCTTTGTGTTGATTGGACCTGCCACTGTGGGCATGAAATCCCACCCCAAACGTATTCTATGCCTTGTGTCAGGTTTGATCTGACCCCTTCTGTAGGGATGTTCCTACACCCCCCCTGTGTGCAGGGGTGTTGTGCACTCTCAGACCTGCTGCGTGCCCAGGCTGAGTGCGGTGAGGTTTGGTCCAGGAGATGCCTATTTTGATCAGACCTGCCTCATACTAGGAAAATATTTTAAGTGTGTCCTTATTGAAATAGGTAGAAGATTATTTTTCTGTGCTGTACCGATGATGGATATGTTAATAGAGGAAGACTGAGAAAACAATCCAAGACATAATATCGATTTTGCAGTTGCAACATAATGGAAGCATCCATGTACTTAAGCTTAAAAAATGGGATCTAGCCCTTCTATGTGCAAAAGTAAAACTATCACCATAAATACATGGCTGTTTTGTTGAATCTATAGCAAAAGAGCCTAAAGCAAAAGCATAGAGAAGTAGGTGTTTGTATTGCTATGTAAGAAGTTAAAGTAAAATTGTAATTTTCAGCTATACTTTGTGTGCTTGGAAAAACTGGTGAAGGTGCATAAAAGCAGCACAGTTGGCATTTTACCCTGTTAAGAATAAACCACAAGTCACCTGCATTATTAGCCACTAATCTCCTTAGGTTCCTAATCATATCCCTGTGCGTGTTAAGAAGCAACCTGGGCTGGGAAGAGATGTATCAAAATGGTAGAGGCCTTACTATCCCTGTAATTTGGAGAGGGTTGTGAAGATATTTCATTTCTGCCTTACTTCCTAAAGTGACATGGTAGGTTAGCTGTTCTTTTACAATCCCTAACTCATTGAGACAGCAGTGAATTCAACCAAAAAACCCCTCCTGCTGCCAGGTGAGTTACTGGCCATTTTTTTTACCTAATAGCCTAGGTGTTAAAGCACTGATCTGGGAAGTGAAAGATCAGGCTTTTTGTTTCCTCTTAGCTCAAGAGAGTTTGAAACCACTGTTTCTATTTCCTAAAAATATCCTAACAGGCAAGATAGAGATCAGCCTGGGTTGAGGCTATGCTTTCTCTCTTCAGTCCTGCTGCTGAGGTTGCACTCTTGTGTGAGAATGAAAGTCGGGGAAATGACAGTAGAAAAATATTATATTCAATGGGGACTGTATATGGACATATATGTATGAATATTTTAATATTTTTATTCTTTCCTTACATTTTAAGATCTAAGGTATTATTGAGTTGACTATCAAAGATAACATAATGGTGTTTTTATATTGCCTCTTTAAATGTGTGGCAACTTAGGGAACAATCAGATCCGGAGCTGGCTTATCTGCATTTTCATGGATCATTAACAAATAGCATTTTCTGCATCACGCAAAGTGTAAATCTCCAGTTTAGCTGGGAAGACCAAGCCCTAAAGACCAATCACAATCTTTATTCACTCCAGTTGCCACTGATACTTGCCATGTTACAAAATATCAGTAGCAATTTAACTATGTCATAGCAGCCTGTATGTATCTATGTTTTACTTCTGAGTTTTAATTAAATGGTAATGAACCTGATATGCAGTCTTTTGTGCAGCAAGTGTAACCATCTTTTATGCATTTGAAACTTTTGGATGCCTGCAGTAGATGAAAAGCGCTCTATGGGTACTTGCATTATTGCATATTTCATTATAATGTAATTCTGTATTAGATATTCTATTTATGCAGAATCCAAAAATAGTTCATGCTGTGTAGCAATGCAAATTTCGGTGAATAATCCACAAAGAATTTCAAAGCCTTAACCATTTGTGACATGCACTATTCTGTATCTTTAATGAGGACTCAACCTTTGAATAAATTATACTGGTCTTTTTATGAGTAAAAACCATTTCTGTGCTTCCCCATTAAAGAACAGTCTATCACTTCTTATCTTAATGGTATTGGAAATACTAGGGCTTATTGTTAATGCTCAAAATTCCTCAAACTGGTTTTAGATGTTCTATCAACAGTAGAAGTGTAAATCAGGTTTCTGCACTTGAGGGCTGTGCCTCCCTTCCCACCTGACAGCTGATCACCAGAAAATGAGACAGCATCAGCAGTTTTATGGCCAAGGCTATGTAGGATAGTGCAAGAACTGAGGAAAAATCCACTTTCCTCATATTTAGTCTCAAGGAATCCAACTCAAACCAACGTATGATGAGGGGAATTTCCCACTAGTGTGGGGAAATGGTGGATGCGAGTTTCTGAGACCGAAGACACTGAAGCCAAAGACGTGTGCAGCGAAAGGGCTGCAGGTGTGCACTGCCAGCTCTCCTGCTCTGGTGTGAACCCAGACTGCAGGGCTGTGCTCAGGGGTGTTCTGTTGGTGTGACAGGCGCTCAGCTGAGACCACAGGTCCTCAGTGGAACAAACAGCTAAATGAAACAAGGGGGAAACCTCCTCTTGAACTGCCTAAGAGATGTTGCAAAGCTGAGGCTTTCTACTTTTAAAAATAGTCAGCACTGAGCAGAAGTTTGCCTGCTAAGGATACAATAAATAACAATTTACTGAATCAGTTCAGAAAATCACCATGTTGCTTTTGGCAAACTGAATAAAACATGCCCTATAAACCCCTAAAGAACAAACACCAAAGCACTCCAAGTCCATTAGCACGAGGAACTTTTTAGAATTTGAGATTTTACCATTCATAACACAACTGTGTTCAGTACATAATTACATTGAAGAACAAAATTAAAAAATCTGTAGAATTGTCTGCATAAATAAGACATCCTTTGCAATACTTTAAAGTAAGTATTTAAGAGATGAAAACTATTTTTATTTGGGTATAATAGCAGAAGTTAAAAATTTTGAAGAAAATAATCAGATCAAAATACTTATTCCATTCCTTCATGTATTTAAGTAGGCATTTCAAGAAGCTTGTATTATAGTGTAAGAAGAAAGACAATCTTTGTCTTGGGACTTTTACATCCTCTGACAATAGTTAAAGTGAACTAGTAAGATGTGAAGATCTGCTGCAATACCTCATACAAGCTTGTAGTCAGCCCTGCATGAGTGTGTTCATTTCTCTGATCTATCTTCTCCACCTTTCCTTGGCGTCCCCTTGAGAAGAGCTGAATTAAGAACTGGTACTAAGATTGGTTGATTCATAGTCTATCTGAATGCAGGATGAAGCTCTTGTTCTAGTGAATCATGTGCCTGTTTCAATATCAGAAAATAGAAAATGGCTCTTGAGTTTCTCTGCTGCCAAAAATTGCTTCATTTTGAATTGCTGATTGCGAGAGTGTTCTTAAAATTAGAGGCAAAAAATTTTTCTTTCCTCTCACATTTGCACATTTGCCTCAGCCTTGTTGGTGGTGCTGTGTTAGGGTGCTAAAGTAGTTTAACTGAACTTGAAACTATCATAGCCAACACAAACTAAGGGTACCTATGGCGCTGTTTCCAGAGCAAACACCTAAAACGGGAAGGATGCCAATAATACAGAGCAAGCTTCCAAATAAGTCTTGTATGGAGGGTCTCATTCACACCTACTTGAAGGCTCTGGAACATACCTGTGACTTTAGGGAGTTTGCATCCAGATATTAATTTTCTGTAAAAGAGTTGAGTTCAAAAATTCTTTCTGATGGAAATCATTAATGTGCTCTTTGCCATTCCTGGTTGATAACATTAATCATACTGATTCCTTTAGTCTCACAGCTTTTACCGGAATACCACTGTAATTTAACGTTAATAACAGCCCCTTACTAGGAAGTATTACCAATTTCTTGCCTAGATGATGTTATAATTAGCAGTATCTTGCTGTGACAATTGCTGCTGGGAAAGAAGTGCCATTTATAGATGGTATTACAGATGCTGCCTGTGCTGCGTGCACATCCAGGCATTCCAATATACATTAAATGTCTGGAAGTACAACAGTGGAAGATACACATGCAGAAGAACACTTTAAAACACCTTAGATGTACTGCAAAGTAACTTCTTGCACATACAGAGATGTAAATGAAATAATAAGAGACTTGAAAGAAGGTTTTAAGTTATGCTTGATTGAATCTGTGCTATAAGCTTCCGGTACTCTTATATCATACTTAGGTCTCTTGGGTGCTATTAAGTATTGTCAGCCAACAAACTATAATTTCATCCTTGAGTGGACTAATACAAGCCTAGGCTTCTGCTTCTTTGTACAGTCAGCCTTCAGTTTGCTGTAATAATAAAGTGAGAAGGGGAGGGAAATAAAGAATTGTCACACAGAAAGATAATACTTATCAGTAAAATCAGATACTGTGATGGTTTAAGCTGTAATTTGTTTGGCTCAATAAACTGCGAGTCCATTTACTTCACTAAGCTTTAGATCAACTCCTTCAAGTTATGTATTTTCATTTGACAGGTACTGTAACAGGCAGCTATGCAGGTAGAAGTAAGCTGCAGAACTGGAAGGTGTTTTTTGTTTGGTTTGGGTTTTTGTTGGTGTTTTTTTTTTGTTTGTTTGTTTTTCTTTTTCTTTTTTTGGGGGGGGAGTGATTTTGTACTGGAAAGACTAAGGTGTATTTCCTCTATGAACAGCTTTATTTTTAAATGATAAAACCCTGTATGGGGTGATGTTTGTGATTTCTATCTATCGCAGGTTTTAATCATTTTAATATATTACATGAAAGAAAGTTATACCGTTGCATAAAGAGCCATGTACTTATATTGGGCGAACTAGAATCTGTGAGAAGTCTTTCTATTCAACTGAGGTCCTTGTTATCAGAAATTCAGAGAACTACACACACAAAAGGTACAATATGTCATGTGGGCCAGGATGTTAAATTGAAAAGCTGATAATTCTATGCAATTGTTCACAATAAGCTTTAGGTCAGGCTCTGCCTTAGACGCTGTGCAAAACTCTCATAAAAATCAATGAGCATTTGATGCAAAGAACAGAAAACCAGGCCCAGCATCTCCGATAGATGACAACAAGGATTCGATAACAGCTTCCAGAAAAGCACTTCCCTGCTCCTCAGAGTGCTACAATAATGACATGCTCTCCTCCTCCACTTGTCCCATCCCTGCATTGCTTAGCCATTATTTTGAATGTTGATTTTTTAAAAATTCCCATAAAGTTTCTCCCATGTGACTATTTCTTCCTTTAAAGGCAAAGGCACTGCATACTACTTTGAATGCTTTAAAGAAATCAAGAAATTTGATATAATTGCTTTGTTGCCAGTGGAGTAACACCTTTGGCAAAAAAAGTCCATTTCCAGATTGATTTAGTGTTTGTATTATTTTATGTAACTTTAAGAGCTAAAATTAGACTATGAAAAATAATCTGATTCTTCTGTAGTTTTCCCTTTTCTGTTCCTTTTCTCTGTAATTTAATTTTTGTTTGTTTGTTTTTGTTTCAAACATGTAAACAGACCTTTCTGCAATGTCCTGAATCTTAGTGTCAGGATGAAAGACCTAAATAGTTAAAATTCAAGCTCTATTTCCTTTTGATTATATTTTGTGGAAATAAAATACTTGAAGGTCCCTTATTCCAGGATTGTGGTGATGAAAGGGTGAGCTTAAAGATTTATATTTTATGATAAAAATATCAAGAAATGATCAAGAATAATCTTTGTGTTTCCCTGCAATGTAAGAGTGAAAAGGACCGTATGTCAAATATTGTATAAGAACCAGAGATTTTTCTTTAACACTTTGTATTTAATTTTGCATTCATACTTGTTATTTAAGTCATGCTTAGTAATTTGTCATTGTAAAAAAAAATACCTGGACAAAAATGAGACTTTCAAAGAATTGACATGTGTGAAGCTTTACTTACTTATTCAGTGTGGAATTGTTTCAGAATTATTTATCTAGGTTTCTTTCTGTGAATGGAGGACAAACTGAGGTCATTTATTATTCTGGCTAATTATTAACCATGTTTATTTATTAGGTTAATTTGCAGAGTTTCAACAATCCTATGTCCTTGAAAGGGTCAGGAAATAGCACCAAATCAGCTTTACTGATTATGTGTGCTGTAGAAAGAACAATGAGTTTTTCTAGATCATGTACTTGAAAATGTGTTTTGGGAATGAGCTTTGAACCAAGTTCAGGCAATTGTTTCTAATGATAAAAAACCTTCTGGGGACCCTTCCAGTACTGCTTAAGTTTGCACTGTTTGAGGGAGCCTATGGTACAGTCAGCTGCTTCTGTAGTGCTCATCTTATGAGATCCACTATAATTCATTTACTGTGGTTTGTGCTTTCATCTCAGCTTTTATGATGATCTGCTTTTAACACCTGCAAAACTGATTCTTGGGCTCTCTTGGAATATTTATGTTATGCTGGCTGCCTTTCCTGCCAGCCCATTCTGCAGCAGTGCTTCCGTGGTACATGGCTTGGCTTGAGCTGTGTTATCTACTGCTGCTTTTTTTCATGATTGGACTGAATTCTCTCTCAGATAAGATTCTTTGCTCTGTTTGAAAACGGTGTAGCAAAATGAGCTTCTGGTCCAAAACTAGGACGCTATGTGCTATTTTCCTGTTTTCACTGAAGTACTAAAAGAAGAATAAATCAGCATATTGGTAATTAAGAAACTTTTAGCTCTCCAGCAGGTAAAAGAAAATAGTGTGCTCATGTATGCTTACAGGCTCTTCCTTGCCTTTTCCTTCCAAAGATGTCTGATATGAGAGTGACAAGTCAGCCCAGAAGTAAAATTCAGCTGAAAAGACCACAAAATGCTGAGTTTCTCTTTGATTGTCAGTTCACCCTGGAATGCACTTTTGCTTTTAGTAGCTTTTCCATTTTCTCCCAGGCACAGGATAGTACTTACCTTGCTCAATAGGCGGCCATTACGTCTGTTTTATCCACGTACAAAGCACAGGAGAAATAAAACGATAGGTGCCCTGATAAGGAGGATAAACTTTTGAAGTCTACAAATAATGCAATTCCTTTTGGCTGATTGATTTCAGGTAAGTGCAAAGGACATAAACAACTTCTTTTTTAAAAAAAAAACTAAACAACAAATTGAAAGGCATGAATCTGAATGATGGATAACTGCAGTTTAAGCAGAAACACTTTTAGGAGTTACTTTATGGAGAATCGTCTCACTCTGTCCCAGACATCTGCTTCTATTCAGTGTAACTTAGTGTTAGTTCCTCAGACTGAAAAGAAATCTGTAAAGAAGGAGAAAGCCCTCCTCCCCCTACTCTCCTGGTATCAATGTGTGTGAACCACTCAAAAAGCAGAGTTTTGTGCAAAGTTAGACAGCTACATTGCTCTTTGGTAGCTTGGAGCAATATCAAGGGTGAAGTAGGCCTGTCATTGCAATACTCCTAGAAGCCGACCCAGCCAGCTGACAACAACCACAGTACCTCTCCTGCCTCCCTCATGTGTGCCATGGGGCAGGCAGCCTGAGCACTCTGGTCATGCTAGTCTTGGAAGGCCAGATCACGTGCAATACCATCCTCACCCCCTTGCCACAAAAAAATGGTTGGACTTTGCTGCAGGTGGGTCCAAAACCCATCTTGCAATTTAACATTTACTAAGTATTTAAAGAAACTCACCATGCATTTGATGTCTTTGTCCCTCTTCCTTCCCTTCTTGCTTTCTTCTGTTTTAATCTTGCATATGCTCTCCTGTTACGCAGTAACTATTTTTTTCTCAATGCAAGTTTCAGTGTGTACTACTGAAGTACGTGTCCCACAACACAATGTAGGCTTCTCCTTACGAAAATGGTGAACATTTCTATCCAGAAATATCCTAGCGCATGCATTGCATTCTCCTTTTCTCATCTTCAATTTTCATTATTTTTACACTTTTGTGTTTTAGTGCAGCAATCCCAAGTCCTCCTTTCTCTTCTCACTACAGAGCATGAGAAGCTGGGAGGAAAGTGTAGTTATCTTCCTGATGGATACTACAGAGCAGCCAGCAAGAGTGAGAATGCCCCCACATGAGGAAGCAAAAATTAGATGAATTCTGGGAGAGAACAAATCCTTAGCGGATGAAGAGCCTTGTATAAAATCATATTAAGCGAGAAATGATTGCAGAGTTTAGTCTAGAGCAGCTGGAAAACCAGGTGAAGGTTGCTTGCAAGACACTTTTGTTACACTAATTTTCCTTCATTTTTCAGAATTGTAACTGGGATTCCAGGCCTGTGTAGAGGAGGAATTCCAGCTCTAGTCAGGTATACATTGTCTTAGGACTACGCAGGCAAAACCAAGTCATATTTGCTAGACTGAGCAAGTAGACATGCTGGGAATGAGCAGAGTTAAAAGCAAATTGCTATTAGCTGGGAGCAAAGTTACAACTTTTTTGGGGATGCTGTGGAACGGGACAATTTTGCTTACCATTTGCCTGAGCTCTGCCCATGTACACCCAGGGTCTTGACCTTGCAGGATGAAATTTCCACCTACTCATTCGTTAGCTAAACTTGTCTACGTCTGCTTTGAAAAACACAACAGTTTGAAGATACGTATATAGTGTTGGATTATAAATCTGTGGTGTCTCTTTTTCCTGATAAATTCCTGAAAATCCGTTGTTTATTCCCTTGCTTTCCCACTAGCCTTTAGTAGGATATTATGGCTTCAAATGGTGTAATGCATTGTAGGCTGTAAAAACAAGTTGACATAGACTCACTGGACATTGCCTCCTGTCAGATGCAAGTATTTTATTTTGCATTTTTCTTGTTTAAATTGTTGAGATGGAAATCCAAGAGGATAACTCTAAGTATGAAAGTGATCTGTTCTTCATTTGTATTATTTCAATATTAACATTTCTTAGCCTAGATTTTAGAGAACGATATGTTTTTCCTAGGTGTTGATACCTGATTCAAAGAGACTTTTGCTGAAAGAAAATAATCCTCGTTGAACCCATTTGGCTCTGGATCAGGGTCCTGATGTTTCTTTCAGAATAAAAATAAAATTTGACTTTCAAACAGAATTTCAGGGATTTTTTGCATAGTTCTACCCTAGCATGGCATGTTGCCTTTGCCTAAGATCACAGAACTAATTGGAAATCATTCATAACGACAGCAAGGAAGAGCACAACTTTTTGATTTCCTTAGTGATATTTCCTCCCTCTTGCTTTCCTCCTGTGAAATAAATAGGCATAAGAGATGTTATTGCCAGAAGAGTGGGTAGATTTGTGTTAATGCCTAAGAGCAAATGTCAAACTATAGAAATGTCAGAGTTTTGTATGCTTTTGAAGTATATGAACAGATAGATTATCAGTTTGCTGTATTTTTCTTTGAAAACTTTATCATAATCCTCTCTGCAATCTCGTACTGGGGACAAGTACTATGCTACATGACAATTTCTTCTTCTAAATTTAGCAACACAGTTTTATAACATTAGGCAGGGAAAGGCAAAAGAAAGTTTGGGTGGATAATTTTTCTCTCCTTGAAAAGAATGTCTTTCAGAAATAGTCATACCAAAGAAAAGCTTAGAGCAGTGAGTCACAGCATTAGTGGGTTGAACCATCATTCCATGCAGGAATATGGGCATACATTTTCAGGATTAGTGAAATGTAGATGTATTATTTGTAATAAATATATATTTTAGGGTAGTGGCACAGCTATAATCTCTGAACATTTGAATTCTAGAGAAAGATTATGACTTGACTGGTTATAAGTGACATGAATAAATGTGTTCTTTAGAAAATACTATCTTTTAAAATCACTTGAAATATTTTCTTGAAATGCAAAGGACATAGAAACCAGAATTTCCAGAATAAAGCATCAGGCACCCATATTCAAGATCTCTACCATACAGATAATCTCTAAGAAGTGGTGCTTCTTGTGCATTCTACAGACTTTTCATTTTGCATGTACTGCTGTCTAACTTTTTCATATTGATTTCTCTCTTCCTCTTCTGCCTCTGTCCCTTGTTTTCTGTTTCTGCCCTTTTTCTCTTTCGTGTCTTTGACCCATGCTTCTGTCCTGCTTCTGCCTTTCACATTTTGCTTGCTCTTTTTTTTTTTCTTCAGAGGAAAAAATTCCCTCTTCCCCTCACCCCATTCATCTGTTCCTTCTGACTTATAGTTTCTAGGATATACCACAACCACAGGCTGTTTCTTCTGAGACAGGGGTGGTTAAAGCCAGTCACGTTGATACTCAGCATTAACATTTAAACATATTTTCTCACTTCATATAACATTTACCTACTATTTCTATGTATTCTTGAAGAATTATCCAAGGGAAACATTTTAATGCTAAGTGCTTTTTGGCCTTTAAAATTGTTCGAGCAGATGAATTAAGGCAAAACATTCATTTTTAACCAAAAAGATGTTTTTTCCATCAAAAGTCTCTTTGAAGGCTAACTTCAGTTGAACTCTCCAAGGAAGCTGTATTCCCAAAGAATTACATTTTATCAGCTGCAATGTGTTTCATTCTAGCTTGCTGTAGCTGGTATCAGGAAAAACATATATGCAGCCTAAACATTAATTCCTGCTCAGTAGTGCAGGGTGATTGACCATAGATATTGGATAATGGAGACAGTATTGGCAGGGCTTTGCCTGTTCAGCTCCTGAACCAGGATGCACAGA
The DNA here is from genome assembly GCA_013397865.1 of Struthidea cinerea. NCBI lineage: Eukaryota > Metazoa > Chordata > Aves > Passeriformes > Corcoracidae > Struthidea > Struthidea cinerea. The sequence goes on from VZTI01003805.1 coordinate 5,774,494, forward strand.
CATCAGCAGGTGGGCTTCTCTTGTATTCACTGCATGTCTCTGTCAAAGGCTTAGGGTGTCAGTGTTACTGTGGGGTCTCACTGGCAGCTATGCAAAGCCTGTGCAGAGTCAGTTTAAGATGACAATAAATTAGGATGGTAGCTTTTACAATTTCTGCACAGGCATCAGTGTCAGACTGTGTGTTCTGCCTTGGCTTACAGAGGATGTTCTTTCATCGCTCAAAATATTTTCTTGAAATGCAAAAGACATGGAAACCAGACTCCCTGGAATAAAGCATCAGACAGCCATATTCAAGATCTCTACTACACATGCCTCAGTAGGAATGTGAATGAAAGCACAAAGTCTCAGGAATCCACGGAATAGGTAGCATGAGCTTCAGGAAAGTCCTGGGAGCTTTTCATAATGGATGCCTCTTTCTCTGTTTTTCAGAGGTGTGGGAAAACCAGTGTTGTGTTATGTTTTTCTTAGGTAGCTACTGCTTTCTGAGTATATGGGCCGGCAGCAGGCATTTTGCTGCTTCTGGCTCCAACCTCCTGGTTCCCCAAACACAGAATCTACAACCTATCTAAACAATGATTGGATTAGTTTTACCCAGGAATTTAAGAACATTATTTAATTTAAATATATTGTCTATGTACTACTGTAGCTCAGAGCTCCTTAATTTGTTCCCTCTCCCTGTAGCCTCAGTCACGGCTGGACCTTCTGCTGCCTTGGACTTGCAAAATTTCTTCTCCTTACTAAACACATTAAAATAGATTACACTTTTGGTTTTTAAAAGTATAATAATTTTTGATTCTTAAATATTTTGAAGGCAAATTTTAATGAAACTCGCATTCATATATGTATATATATATATATAAAACAGAAAAGGATACTTGTGGTCAAAGCCATACCATATTCTGAACAGCCACGCACTCTCAGCTTTGGTTGTATTTTTATCCAAGTTAGATGCACTCTGCAAAATAAACGAATGAAGTGAGAAGTATTTTTATAAAAATAAATAAAACATGGAGTTCCAATATTAAAAATGCATGTCAGAACAAATTACAATTAACTGCACTTTTTTCTAAATTTAAAAAGCTTTTGTCACACAAATGTCATCCTTGTGAATCAGCTCAGGAGAAAACTGGCTCATACAGCACATTTTTCATTGCTGCACTCTTTGGAAGAATGTAGCATTTACTTTTATTAATGATTCCAATTTTTTTTAGCAGCTGAGAAGCGCTGTAGTCTGAGATCAATAAAATAATATTTTGATTTAATTGCCATTGTGGGATTACTTCAGTTTACTCCTACAAGATCAGGGGGTGTTTCTGTACATCTAACAAAATGTCACTCCCAAAGGGATCGAGATATTCTAATAACTGGGAAAGTCCCTTCTGTACTTCTTTCCAAGGGGAGAGGAACATGAGCTGAATTGACAAGGCTCAAAATACCCTTTCCATTCTGGAAGCTCAGTCTGTGACATGCTGCATGGGTAGAGTGGTGGACTATCCTTTTCCTCAGGGTCATAATTTGAAATAACACATTAGGAACAATTATCTGTACAAAGACAGCCAGTTTGGCCATACTCTAGTCATCACATCAGTACTAGTGGAAGAATTACGAGCAGGATGAAATTAGGACTGGGATGGCCAGCTCTCTAAGGATCCCCAACTCTTGTCTGTGTTTTGTGGCAAGCTAGGTTGGTTCTATATTAGGAGAATATTTTTCCTTATGCTGTTTTAAACCAATTAATCTGTTAATTTTCATATTTTAATCTAATAATATATTAAAATATATTATCTTATTATAGACTAATATACCCACAGGAGATACATAAATTGGCTGATGATAATAATGCCAGTGGTCTGACCCTCAAAAGTGTAAGGTCTAGTTCCAAGGCAACCTGTTCATGGGAGCTTTGGAACAATGGGAATATTGTCATCACTGGGTTTTGAGTAAGGTTAGACAGAATCCATGCTGTAGCTGGTATGATTTTGCTAATGTGGTCACACTGAACATGCAAATGCACCAAATAGGACAAATATTATTCTTGGGGTCTGTTTTCTTGTGACCTGAAGTGAGTATTTTAGCAACTCTTCCCAGTAACTGGGGAAGCTGGAGGGGTAAAGAAGATGGTACTAATCCCTAACCAAGCAGTAGAACAATCTTCCAGGCTCCAAACATCTAATAGTGCATTTTGGCAAGATAAAGGTTGGGAAAAGGGTTGAAACATTTAAGCAGGAAGTGTGATTGTAGGTAAAGTCTATGTTAGGTTGGAACAAGAAAGCTGAATAAAGGAGAGTGAAGGACTTGAGCGCACAGGGGTAGAGATGAGGAAGAGAAGGACAGGCATGGAAATAAACATATTGTGGAGTGGGCTACTCGTGTGGGATGCAGAGGAAGGCTTGTTAAAAGCACAGGGTGCTCTGTAAATGGCCTGTGTCCTTTGTTTGAATAGTAATGTTTTCAGAAGCCATAGTGTTGGCTAATTCCTCTTTCCAAACTTGTTGTACCTCCAGCTTCCTCTTAAGGGAACAGGTTTCCTCATTCGGGAACACGAATTGTTCCTGTATGAAAGCAGTAGACAAAGAAGTCTACACAAGGGTATAATCCCCCAAGGGTTTTCTGGTCCTGACCTGGACCTTCTTTTATTTCTAGTTTGACATGTGTTGCACCTTCCTCCTTTTGTCTATCCAATCTGTCTTGTGTTATCAGCTTTTGCAGTGGTGGGAATCTGGGTGATTGTCTGGGGTGCAGCTCCTGCATAAACAGTACAAGGGATGACAGGAGATGTTGGTGTGAAAGTTTTAGGGCTCTTGAAGATCCTTGGATCCTATTTTGGATCCTATGATTTTAAAAAGTAACTTTTCACTTTCCCTATAGTTCAGAGAGGTAAAAGTAGGGGAGACAGTGCTCTACCTCTTCCACACAATTTCCTCTCTGTGAAGTGAAAATGCCAAAGTTTTTCATATCTCTTCTTCCATATGGGAATTGCCCATATGGAGATTACTCTCATTAGTCCTTGCAATAAATTCACCAACCAGCTGGCAGATGAAACTGATGAGAGCAGTGTAACTAAATTCCTTATTATACTTACAAAGATGTAGGGACAGTTAAATAAACTATGCAGATTAGTTTGACAGAGATTATATTGATAAGCATTTTGTAGGCTATTTAGTTTTTCCTGAGATCAATAGCATATCTACAACATTTTTTCTGGAGTGCTTTTTCTGGAAAATGTATTCTTACTGTGTCTCAACTGAGATTAACATATCAGAATTTGAGATACATAAGCCATCTGAATGAAATATGCTATTGACTGTCTTTCTTGATGGGAATTTAGTTAAATAGCTCACTGCCGTAAAGCTTTTGCCTTTTTAAGAGAGACGAACTTTATAACTCTGCTTAGTGATTATGTATCCTGCATTGTGATTTTCAGAGTTAGCTTTTGGTGTTTATACACTGAATGTACATGATATGCAGAAAAGTGGTTTGTTTTTACATACCATTTTCTATACAATAATATATATTATTCTAGTACGTATTATGTAATTTCTTTCAGAAATGTTATGACAGTCCATCAATAAGTAAATAGGTATGAATATGAGGCTAGTTTCTTCTGTTTATGCTTGTGCTGTGATAATGATTCAATGACAAATTTAAGAGTGGCGAGAGAGAATTGAAACCGAGATATGCTTTTGATGGATCATGGTATGGTAAAGTGCAGATGTTAATTATACATAAAAAGGCTCTACACCTTTTCTAGGGAAGGAGTTCTGGGTGCCAGGTCTTACAATTTGAACTGGAATTTGCTGCCAGCTGACTGCCAAAGTTATTGGTTCAGGTAGCCCAAAATAGAACATAATAAGAAGTTTAGAAATAACTGTGTACATAGAATTCTTGAATAAATCAAATCTCTTCAAAGAAAATTGAATTTGTGGGAGGCAAAGGAAGGAAAGAAGGGAGATGAAGATGTAAGGAAGGAAAAGGGTTTTGCAGTCATATAGCTGGTATTGCGTCTGACATAGTACCCATGAGGTGGAAGGTCTTTAAGTCTTATTCTGCCCCTAAAACATTCTAGGTATGGTTACAGACATGGACTGAGAGGTTCCCACAGCAAGGTACCTGTATCCTGGTAGTTAGAGTGGTCACAGAGGAGCTAAGTTCAAATCTCAGTAGCAGACCTTGTAGTTTTCCCACTCTGGCTGAGTAGTCTGAGCAGGGAGAAGCCTAGAGGCTTCTTTTCCATTAATTTTTGCTCTCTTTTAAACATCTTATTCTTGAAGATATTTAGTTCTTACTTCTGCTACAATCTCCCCTGAAGCTTCAATTACCAGCACTGAGAGTTGGCACGTGGTTTAAAGCTCATCTGGGCAAGATCTTTAACTGGCAGTAGGAGGTACTGGCACCTGATGTGTTATTTGTGCAGGGGTATATGTGTAGGGAAATCAACTGCTTTCACTGTGAAGACACAGTAACATAGGAAGAAAATAAAAAGTAATGAAAGGTAAACTAAATAAAAACATCATTTTAGAAATAAAGAGAAAGAAAAAAGAAACACAGGTGAAGAGAAATGAGAAATATGAGTTAATACAGTGAGCGCTACAGAGAATGCAACAAAGGTCTGAATTACTAAAAGATCGAGATGTCAAATACAAAAAAAATCAGACAGATGAAAATAAAATAGCATGAGAGCGGGGAGGGGGGAGAATAATCAGAACAGCAAAACTATTTTCCAAGGTAGAATATACTACTACAAGGAATGCTGAACCAGACAAGACAGGGCATGAAAAGTGTTATATTTATTTACACCTTCTGTGTTGTATTGCTGAGTTTTGTCAGCAGTGATAGGTGTTAATTCATTGAGCACAGTTGGAACACTGGATGTGTTACTGTTGGAAATAAACATTTTTATTTTCATCTTTAATAAAAGAATGAGAAAATTAGATGCGTAGTGGCCTCTGAAGAAATCAGGTTTTTGCAAAACGTGCATTCAGTCAATTTTATGCTGTATTCTGCATTCCCTGATCTTTGATAATTCATGAGTGCTGAAAAGTAGAAAATTTCTGCAGTTCTGTATCTCTTTATTGCAATCAAGAATAGTCTATGGTTCTGTGTCCTGCTTGTGTTCAGAATTTGGACAGAGGCATTGCAGGAATTCCTACCAAGATGCTTAGGAAAGTGAATTTAGCCGTGAGTCGCCTCAGACTCAGAACAAAAGAGTACCTTGCCATGTTGCAACGAAGGGTTATGCTGAACCTTTATTAATAGTGACTGGGCTGCAAAATGAAGGATGTGGTCAGTGTGAATAACATCGGTTTTCCTTCTTTTTGCAGAAACATTAGGATAGTTAGGCACCTAAATTCGACTCGTTACAATGAAAATTAAGACTCGCCTTATGTGCCTTCAGATATGTGCAAATGTGTAAATGTTAGGAACAGTCAGTAAATAAGATATATTAAAATTCTGCCTAATGATATCTCTAATGTATTTTCAAAGGAATAAAATATCTTATGTCTTCCTCAACTTATTTTCTACATTTATAGTATTGTTGGATGAATCAAATTTCAGTTCCATTTGTGTAGTCTGAAAGGGTGCATGGGATGGCATTACCAGCATTAGGCACTTGTTTGTTTTTAGCTTTGGCACCTTGTCAGCTGTATTGTGGCTCCTCTGCCGTCCTATTGCTGTTCCACTTCCCACGCAGAGCCACAGGTTATGTCTCTGTGCATTGACCCTCTACAGATTTCTCCTGCTGCTGCAGGCAGTGCTGCATTTGAAACTGCGCCATACATGCATGACAAAAATGGGAAGGGCACAGATGAACGGCTGCAGCTTGTTCAGGAGCCCCCTTCAAAGGTTTCAAGTTCACAATGTACTTAGGCTTCCACGTGAAAAATAACTGAAAAATATTTTCATAAACCTGACCTACTAGAATTGAACATTACACATTCTCCTTTTTAATTCAGAGGAATTAAACATTGTTCTGAGATGTCTCATTTCCACAGATGCAGCCATGACCTGCCAAAAATGGAACACTTTTTAATTCAGCGCGTATGTCCAAAAGCCTGACATACCTGGCTCGCAGCTTTAGCTTTCAGATCTTCATCTGGATCTACGCCAACTCTGTAAAAAAAACCAAACCTGAGGACATATGGTAATGATCAGATGTATATTAGACTGCTTTGAGTGTAAAAATGTTTCTTGTGTCACTCATCTCCTACTAGGTGAGAAATGAGGATAAGAGCTGGGAAAACACTAGGATCACTTTTTAAATTAAGGAAGTTCTGAAGTTTTTAGGAAACTTAAGGTTCCTTGTAACTACCACTGCTAAAACCTGAGATTAGATCTTTATCCTGGCTCTGATCCATCTCTGGGGAGAGACAATCAAGCTGTTAACCTGTGCTAGGAAATCCATAACTGCTGACAGAAGAGCAGTGCTGAGGTACTGCAGTTGGTATGTGGAGGGTGGAATTACAGAACTCCAGTGTTTCTTGACTGTGCTGCATTATGGATCTCTTGAAGCACTTGGAAAAGGCTTGGCACACCAGGTACAGGGAAGCAACCCAGAAGGGAGAGGAGACTGCAGTGAGTGATGTGTAAGATGATGATAACCTGGGTGGCGTTTTCCCATCCCATGTGGATGGGAAAAAAATAAAGTTGGCTGTTTAAAGGGGTGTGGTGGCAGAATTGACATCTTTTGAGTATGGCTGATAGGCAGAGCTGAGGAGAAATGCAATTGAAAAATGTTTTAAGTTGAACAACAGAGGCTTGTGCTGATGAAGGACACAAGAAAGTATGGAAAGCAGTGAGGGATGATGATGAATAATGCACCTTATTATCACCCAAATCTGAAGCCCACAGCTAAGGTGACCAACAGCCCCCATATGCCTCACAAGCTCCCACGTAGTAGCAGGTCCACCAAGCTAAAACAGAATTTACTGATGCAAAAAAAAAAATGCAGTCTTTCACTAGATATTAATTTAAGGCTGCTTTACTGGTTTCCTGATAGTCTTCATTCTTGAGTATAGTTTTGTTTTTGGTAATAACACATCACATTATATTTTAAAATGATATTTAATATTAACAATTACATACCTCAACAATCTTTCCTGTAACTGTTATGCATACACTCTTTTTGAATTGAAGACAATGACAGAAAGTATATGCAAAGTAGATGTTTTTTATATGTAAATACTGAATGGAGGAAAAAAAAAAAGATATTTCTTTCTGACATAGCTCTTGAGCTTCAACAAACCTGAGTCCTTCAGGCATAAATATTTCTATTTTTTTATTAAAAATAACCATCCTGATGCTGACTCAACAAAGAGACAGAATGAATAGCAGATTCTCTTTCTTTTCTTTTTTTGTCCTCTTGGCCCTTAAATTGCAAGGAAAAGCTTCTGATGACACCAACCCTATTCATTAGTTTAGAGTAAAGCAAGTAAGGTATTTCCATTTCATTAAAATGGGAACATTTACATATGAAAAGGAAAAGAATCATTACCCAGAGGTTTAACCATCTCTCCGACAGTGGGTTTATTATCACCATGCTCAGAACAGAAGTGTCCAGGGCCTTATCTGTGCTTGGCCTTGTAAAACAGAGCAGTGTGAGGCAGCCCTGCCCTGCAGAGTGCGCAGGGTAAGGGCAGTGGCTGGAGTGAAGGCTGAAGCAGTGGTACAAATGCGAGCGCTACAGTCCCAAACCCATAACGCAGGTCAGAATCAGAAAGAGAATCTCAGTCTCCTGAACACAATCACAGACACTGTTTATTAGACTCTGCTGATTCGTTAGATGTGTTCACCAGCATCACCACTTGGCCAAGTTGAACCCACCAGCAGTACATTAGTAAGAGGGCTGTGAGTTCTGGAAGTAAAAAGTCCAACGTGTTTACATGCGATAGGTGCGGCTGAAAGGCAGAGCTACAGCACAGACCTCCCCACACTCTTAATGAGCTTAACTTGACCTCAAAGAAGGTCAGTTCTGGGACAGAAGTAATTTAGCCTTCATGCAGTTCTCACCTTGCTGGAGCTGAGAAACTGCCACTTGTGCCTGACTGTGTGTGTTGGGGTTGTGATGTGTTATTAGAGACTGAGCTAAGACAACAGAAAACGTTTCGCCCATGACTCAAAGGACTGTAATAGAAAAAGGGAAAAAGGGGAGGCCATGGGGAAGACAGGAAACAGAGTTTCTGGCTGTGATATTGATTCAGTAGCTAATCCCACTGACAACAGGAATTAACTGATATTGTAAATCCAAATTTCTTTTCCTGAGTTCCGCAGATTTTGTGGTATGCTGAAGCTTCTCTGCATCTATAATTTCTCATCTGTACAGCTACAGAGACAGCTAGACATTTTGCTTTCTTTATTTTGCAGACAACTGATAATCATAATATAGCACAAATGAGGATTCTCACATGACATCCTAGCGGGAGTATTACATTTAAAGCCAGAAAAAAGCAACAATAAATATCTAAGGAAATCAAACTTAGATTTTTCACATATAAAAAAGAAAAGAAGGCTTCTATGCCACATGAGTTCACAGAGCCTGAGCTGACACTTTTCTTTGGTCTGTTCTTTGCCCTCATTTAGAATACATGGTCAGATGTAATTGCTGTTTTTCTCATGGAATAGTATCTCACTACTGGGAATTAGGGTGGATAGCAAATATTACCAAGTGATTTAAAGTCCCAAGGGAAAAGAACGAAATTATTCTTTGCATTCTATAGGAGATTTCTTTAATGCATTAAAATAGCAATACATTTCTGTAATTTTATTAAGTATGAACTAAGCAAACTCAGTCCAGTCAGTTCTGAAATTGAGGCTAATTATTTCATATTCAAACATAGGCTTGGGAGCCTAATATCAGGCACCTAGTATTGAAAATCATGATCTTCTATAATTAACTCTGATATACGGGACATGAACTAGAATGCTATTTTTATATTTTAAATATTGAAAAAACAAAGTGTAACAAATTATAGAAGACAGTCAAGATGAGTGAAATTAATCATAGATACATACTTCAAGTTTACATCCTTGACTTCTTCAAAAGATGTGCTAGATCTAATGCTATTGCCAGTAGAATTTGCAAGCTTAAAATACGTATAAATTACTATGACTGCCTCTAAGAAATAGCCTGATAATATTTGTACAAGCATCTTCTCCCTTTTAACATTCTCAGGTTTCCATTCCTGTGAGAAAATCTAATGGATGCTCACAAAAATATTTTCTTAGTATTTCTTCTTTCTTGCTATCAACTTTTTGTCTCTTTTCTCCTGTTGTCTTCTTTAACTTCTTGCAGCCTCTCTTCTGTCTTCCTGTCCCACTTTCCCTGGTTGCTCTCTATTCCTTGTTTGTCTTCTAAACATTGTATGCTTTTATTTCCGCCTTTCTATTTTTGCATCTTTTTATTCTATACATTAAACATTAGGATGATTACTCTTCTATGAAGACAAATGCAAAGACTTTTTAATCGGTTCTATACTGCAGTGAAGTTTATGTATTTAGATTGGCTTTAGTAATATCTCAGGTCCAAATGCTCTAGATAGGAAGGAAATCAAAACCCTGACAGCTTCTCTGTATTGTCCTTTTGGGTTTTTCTGGGTGGGGGATTGGGGTGTGGTAAGGGTGTGTGCCATGGTGGTTTTTTGTTTTTAGATAAGAACTGGATAAAAACTTGGATTCAGAAAATGCTTGAAGTTGCTATGCTCAAAATTTGGCCGGGAAGGTTTTGACTTCAGCTAGCCTCTAGCAATTAGGCCTAAGAACTGCTGGGAACTGTGCATTAATCTGCACAAGTACCCCTTGCAGTGGATGGGATTTAAATCCCCGTGTGCTATGGAGTGCATCATTTTTTTAGCAAGAGTCAGAATGACTTTGGTAATAAGAGAAGGAATTTGTCACTGAATACAAAGCAGTTGATAACATTTTTTCTTATGTGGTTTGAAACGAAAATGGATCGAAAGATAAATCCCAAATTTTCAGGGGAACCAGCAGTAAGAAATACACACCCAATCCATAGGAATACTGTGTAGTAAATCAGTATTCAGGCATTGTAAACCTTTAATTCCCTCACTTCAAATCACCACGAAATCGACAGTGTAGGATAAAATCTCTGCTTTCTACAGTGAAGTCGCAAAAAATCATATAGACTCACATCTTCATGTGGACCTAGGCACACAGAGCAGAACTTTTGGTTTCTATACTTACAAGTGTGATTCTCAGCCCTCCCTCATTTTAAGCGCTGAAAAAATCTGTAAATAGAGACATTTCTCTGAAATCTGAATTCTAATTACTGAAATGATCCTTCTGGGCCTTTCTGTACTCACAGAGCAGAGCCTGATTCATGCAAGCTGAATCTTGCTTGCAGTCCTACCTAGTCTGGTTTGCAGCTACCATGGACTCACATGGGTTAGTTGTGCTCCAGCTGAGGCAGCCAGGACTGCTTTTATTTGAAAACTTATTCTGAGAGCATGTAATTGATTCTATCTAGTTGAAGCCTCTAGAAACAGTTTTTTATATCTGTATTATTTAATGCAGCTAATGATTTAATGAACAACATATCCGGCTTGGGAAAGAGAAATATCTCCTGATGCCAGTGGCAATCTTCCCCCGCTCTAAGTGTATGATGGTAAATGTGTACCTGATGGAACAGACCTCACAGAGCTGCCACATTAAGGGTCACGATTAGCCAAATCTCCTCTACATCCTTTTCTTCATCAGTGGGGAAACAAAGGCAGTTCAAGAGGTGAAAATCCTGGCATCTCTACCCATTTCTGGCCTCTTATTGTGAAACCGGGATAACGATACTTCCTCCACCCTATTGCTCATCTGTTTAGTGTGTTCAGCTTGTAAGTACACATCCTTTATTATGTTTGTACAAAACCAGCACAACAGAGCTATGATTTTATTTAGAGCTCTGAGAGTGCTGCTGTAAGTTAATTAATAACAATATTGGCTTCTTCGCTTGTCAAAGGCGTAGCTGGAAGAACTCACCTCATCAGCGCAATTGCCTCAGCCTTCCACTGGCTGTCCCACTGTAACTAAACCAGTCTTTAAGCCTCAGCTTACATCTCAAAAGTTACACATCCCGGGAAGGGTTTTTTGAGTGGGTGATTTATAACCCAATTTTCAAAGATGGCCATTAAACAGCATTTGCAACAGGAGTCTTGAATATTTTTGCATGAATAAATCTCAAGCTTGTAGCTATCCATCATCAGCATATTGCATTCAGTACAGAATTATTAACTGTAAAGACTAGAAACATGAGCAAAATCCAAAAATAGATTGTTTCATGATCTCTAATAAATCATTTAAATTGAAATTAAAAAACCTTCAGGATAAATAATGATTTCTCAGGACATTATTCTTGTCCATGTGGCAGTAAGTGTGATGTGTATTCCTAACAAACTGATACCTGAAATCTACTTTTGCTTCTAGATTGCTCTATTGCTGCTACATGCTGCTTTTTCTGTGGACTAATGCTGTCAAAAACATCTGCTTTTTTATGGCACAACATTTCACTGACATAAACCAATGAAGACTTATGGCATGAGTATAGAACTTCAAAGTTCAGCTCAAGCTGATTTTGTTAATAAAGGAAAACACTTCAGTTTAAGGCAAGAGTAATCACTTGCATCTCACAGCAGAAAGAACAAATTAGTGTAATTTCATGCTGAGGAGGGTTAAAAGAAATTATAAGGTAAATGATGCTTCCTAAATGGTTATGACAGCTGTTTGTCATGTAGCTAATGCTTTCTATACACCACATGCTGACATGGAACAAAAAGTATGATTTTAAACCTGTCAAATCACGTAAGAGATAACTGTGACATAGATTGACTTTTGAACTTGGAATTTCATAAGACCGGTAAGATAGTTTTTTTTTTTAAATGCTAAACATTTGTTCTGTGGTCAAAGTCTATGCACCATTTTTGGTGGACATATGGAGAATGAATTGATTGCAGAATTGACAGGTAAATTAATACACCTGTAAAAATGGTGTCCAAATATAGGTGGGGTGCAATGCATAAAGATAATGGGTAAATGCAAATAGAAGAAAAGGCTGAAGAAAGAACTGTAGTGCTCTATAAGAGATCCACAAATTATAGTTTCTAGATGTGACCTCAAGTATCAAAAAGATTGTGAAATTGTGGGTAATGTCACTGCATAAAATGTTGCCACTTTCCTATAGCTGTGCAGCTGTGTAAAGAAAATGCTAAAGTTTAAAAGCAGATGATGGTTTGCATTTACATTATGAACTTATTTGCAGAGCAGCTAGATTGATGAACGGGATCTGTAGATAGCAGTATCTGATTCTCCATTCTGATAACCCTATTTTATCCTAATATTGGGGCAGGGGCACTAAAAGAGTATGGCCACTTTGAAGTCCCGAGGTACATCTGCATGGCAGAATGCAATGCCAGAGGTTTTGCAGACATGGGAGCAAGGCACTCCAGTGCATCATCCTGAGACTTACATCCCTACAATGCTCCTGACACACACAGTAGATTATCAATGTCACTGTGCTGTGTGAATATAGCTGTAGTGAGAAATCAGGCCTCTTGCTTAAAAATATGAACCTAAATTGACTAAAATTAACATTATTTAGCTTCTGTAGAATTTTTAGAAATCGTCACTTGTAGTAGTATCACTGCACGTGAATAGAATTGGAAAAAAATCAGCATGAAAGTTGGCAGCAACCAAAATAACATAAACTTCTGGTGACAGTGTCAGAACTGAAATGAGTTTTCAGGTTTAAGGAAAGATTATTGTAGTAGATTCTGTGACAGAATAAAAGGTGTTATTGTTTATTCGGACACTCAGGCTTGTTATGTCAAAGGTTACCAAATTTAGCTGGATGGGAAGTGCAATTGGTATGTTTATGTCCACAGACACAGTAATGACACAGATTATACTGAATTCCATGTCAAATTGGAAGAATAGCAGCTACTGACTGTGCCGAACCCGCTCTGCCCCAGTACCATGCTACTCACAGGGAGCTAAGGAGGTTTAACTCACAGCACATGGCTGCAGGTCAGCTCAGCAATTTTTCATCTTCAGGCAGCGGCTGCAGGAGGTTCCTGTTTTAAAGTGTGATGCTGAAAAATGCAGGGCTTTACAGGATTTTTACATTCCTGTGTGTATATGCACACGTCTTTAGGGATCCAAACTCACAGTTGCTTCCTGCCTCTGATATGAAGTGAATGCGTGAGAAATTTGATTGCTGTGCTTTCTCTAGAACGGTTTTCTTGGATTTCACAAGAATGATACAATTAAATATATTCAGTATGCAGTCCACAGACAACTAGTGAAACCCATCAACCCTTGGCAGCAATGTTAAGCATCCTCTTGGGACATCAGCTGATCAACACTATTTTGCTTCTTTTACTTCCCCCGCCTTTCTTTTTTTTCCTTTTCAATTTTGGTTTTCCTGTTTATATATGCTTATATCATATGCTGTTCCTGTACCTTTCATTGCACTCTGGTAGGTGATCTAGCTATCACCTTCTACTTTGGTGTTTATAGTTCTGCTTTGCTGAGTAACAACTCACTTCATGTTTTATTTTTCTACTTCTGCCTTAGGAAGAAGAAAATTCTGTCATAAAATGGTATTTTTAGTAGTCCACATTTAGATTAATAAACTTTCTCTTTTAAAGTATGTGGAAAACACCTCCACTTTTCCCTCTTTTTTTATATCTTTATTTGGAAAACATGTATCTCAGATGGAACTGCTTTTCTAGGAACCCGGCAATGTTAGATCCCTCTGACAGTTTGGCAAATCTTTGTTCTGTTACCTCCCTCCTCAGTAAAGACTGGTCTGTGAGTCGTGCTTGTGTGTGAGATATTCCACTCTCCCTGCACCAAAAGAGCGGGTTTCTTTTCACCCATTCTTATCCTAAAATGCCCCCTCTGGTTTTTGAGCAGGCTCTGAGTTGCAGTGTGTGAAGGGAGGTTTCCTCAGGGGTCTGACTGCTCCCAGTCAAGCAGTGTCATTGATGTCATTGACTTCAAAGGGAGCAGAGTTACACCAGCACTGTGTCTTTCCAAAGATAATTTCCCTGATATTTTTGCCAACTCTCAGCATTTCTGAGTTATACTGGGATGTGGTGGTCATTTTAACCTTCCACTTATGATTGCACTGGTACCACTTATCAGCCTGGGTTTCATTAACATTAATCAGAGATGGGCGCTCCCTGGCATTGCTGTCATTGACTCAGTGAAAGAAATTGTTTTATGCAGCTCATTTATGTGAAAACTGAGATCTATAGAACCAGGTAAGCACTTTACTGCCCGCTTTTCAAGCATTTAGGTTCTGTCTATAATCTCCCTCTTGTTTTGAAGTGCAAGAAGAGCAGGAAGTCCAGAACAGGGTTATAAGAAGGCATGGCCACAGTCAGTTAATAAGCACTGCCCCTCAAAGTAACACTGTACTTACTGAGCAGGGAGGTGATTACTTGTAGGCAATCAGACACAGATTTATGGGCGAAGGATGGGAAAGCTTGAAAGGACTGTAATCCTCCTGAATTTTTATTTTTTATCTTAGCTACAGAGAAGAAACAAAACCCAAACCCCCAGTAGATCTAAAATTCAGGATAACTGCTACCAGATGACTTCTAAAATGAAACTCTTATGCTAACAGTAGATTATTTGATATCAAAATGTTATAAAATTATTAAAAATTTTCTTTGTTTAAATTGGAAAAAAACTGTTCAGGCTTAGTTGAGATGGAGACACCTCTGGAGAAAAATGTGTTTACAAGGGTCACATCACTCAGGAATACCGTGTTCAAATTAGAGAAACTGAAAAATAACACATGAAAAATAAAGAGACTTGAATAATTTTATAAAAATGCAGGAGAAGTTCAGATATGAGGAGTGTGCATGCTAGTAGCTGAGATATACAGGGCAATTATCACTTTCTCAGCAAGGTGTCACTTTGCAATTTAGATTTCACCTGAGTTTTATATCTCAGATGAGAATGGACTCAGAGAATAAGAGAATCCCTTGATATCATATTATAGTATTGATGCAGCATTGACTTCAAAGAAAGGATGGGGTTGGGTCCCTTTTTTTGGTAGTAATGACATTACTTCTTTTGAGGACCAAACCCGTTTATCCCAACAAAGGTGAGCTTTTGAAATACTGAATCACACCACAGTATAGTAAGTTCGTCATGAAGTGACTGTGATGCCTCCCATGCAAAATCTTTAACTCTTTTGGGGGAATAAAAAAAGGAGGGGGGGAGGTATGTTTTGTTTTCCCTTACTTTAAGTCGGTGATCTTGTGTTTTCAATAACACGTACTGGGACTGATCCTAACTTACGTCTTAAGGAGCTGCTGGTGATGGCAGGTGCTTTTTTTGCTTTAACCTAAGATGTTGCAAATGGAGAGGTTTAGACATACAGGTGCATCTGTGTATCATCTTTTCAATAAGAGGCAGTACACAAAACACAATATTGATCAGCCACCATGTGCTTTAAGAATTTAATTGTTATCACCATGCCTCTCCCCATGCTGTGAGGAAGTCTACAGATCAAATGCTCTGTACACAATATTGAAAATGTATTAATGAAAAATCCCTGGAACATTATTAAAAATGCATTTTCAGTTAATGCAAAAAGACAAACACCACTGCATTACAAAAATATCATTTTTTGCACATAGTAAATATCCTAGCTGCTACTTTTATGAACTCCATGGAGATGAATAGAGCTTTCAAAAAAAAAAAATTAAGGAATTAGGCCATTTTGTTAGTCTCTTACTTAGGCTTCTAATAAACTTTGTCAGCTAGGAAAAATGAGAACTGATTTTACAGAAGATCGGTATGAGGAAAAGAAACTGCACGCAGATGTATTTTGACAAAATCCTATAGATGAGATTAGTCAATTTCTGGCTCAGAAATAATAGTTCCCTCCAGTGAATTATGTCAATGATTTTTAGAGCAGTAAAATGTTTGTTCTCTGAATCACTTTAGGTGTCTGTTCCTTTATTTTTCTTGAACATAAACAGTACAGTATTGGAAAGAAGCCCAGGTCATGGTAGATGCATTATATTATTGCTAATGTGATTAACCCAAAGTAAAACATTAAATCCTCCTAAGGCATTAGTCTAAGTAATGAGATGACCAATTCTAAGTTCCCTGGGCTCATGGCATGGGGAAAAATATATCATGCACTTCATCTCTTGCATTGACATTTAAAATTTATCATGTGAAGCTGATAGTGGGAGCAATTGTGCACAGAGCTGTTGTAAGGGAAGAGTGATGCTGGTCAAGCTAAATGCAGCTTACAACCAAAACGTGCTGAGTAAACGCTTCTGGCTTTGCTGCTAAGAACTGGTGCCATGAAAGGTGTCACCCATCTGCCCAATTAGGCTACTCTTTTCACAAGCAGTTTGCAAATCAGCTGCATTGCTTAAGATCATATTTAATTCCTGCTTTGAAATATCTTCACCTAAATTCTGTCTGAAATGCTCAGAACAGCAGGGAATTATAGTAAGGACTTGTATGGATTGATTGACCCAAAGCTGAACAAAGCAGGTTGAAGGTATATTCTCCTGTATACCACATAAGATATGCTGTACTATTTTTTTTTAATCAAAGATTAAATCAAAATGGCATTTCTGAATTCTCAACACCATGAAGCACAAGGGTGTGTAGAGCTGAGGTCACTCTGCTCATAGGCAGAGACACCGCAGTGCATAATCTGAGCAAGCACTGATAGGATCTTCCCGTATTTCCTTATCTAGGAAAAAGGGCTCAGACTCAGGAAAATGTTGGGTACTAAAACAGAAGAGTTTTGCCTAAATTTTCATAGTCTGATGTGTACAGTGCCAATAAGTATTACCGTTTTGTTTAAATGGCAGAAAAACACCTGTGCACATTTGTGTCACAACACACTTTAAAGCCACTTTAAATACAGCAGGATAAACAGAAGTGTCTTTTCTGAAGGCAATGTTCTAAAACACTGCTTAATGGAAAATTTAACTTTTCATTTCTTTTACACTGCTTTGCTTCTCAGCAACACAGAATAAAGTAATGACTCAAAGACACCCATTTTATTTAATTTTTTACTATGCCATTTAAACCCCCAAACCTATGTAGATTATATCCACCTGATATAGCAAATATCAATTAAAACACAATAGTCTTTTTGACAGAGTGACTGTAGAAGTGCTGGAAAAGTATGCTTCCCTTTATCTAGTGTTTACGCTGTTCCATGTTGTTTTTATGACTTGGGAATAAATTAATTTTTTTGAAGAGAAGAAGAGCTTAAATAGAATGTAAATGATCCAGAAGCTCATGTCTGGTGCCCTAACATAGGTGAAATTCAACTTGTGTACATATATTTCCATTGTGTTACATGGTATTCAGGAGAATTGAGGAAATGTCAGGCACTTGTTTTGCATTTGAACATTCTTATTCTGGAAAAGTAAAGGTTTCAGATGTCAATGTTGGCTTTTTCCTTTTGTGTCAGCAACTCAACTGTGGCTGCAAACCTCTCAATTCTGCTAATTCTGTTGATCTCAAGACAAAAATTTCCTAATTTTCTTTTGGTAATGAACCAAATTGGCATTTTTGCCTTGTTTGCTGGGGGCTCTCTCATAAACATGTGCTGTTTTGAGATTTTTTTATACTGCCTGCACCAGTCTTTGCACGCTCTTCATGAACACCCAGGAGGAGGGTTAATCACCCCTTTGTTGAACAGTACTTATTAATTGGGAAACACTGGTAAAACGCTTTCATTTTAATGAAATAAAGTCTATCTTTTCACGAGTGCATTTAAAAATACTCTTCAAACTTTCTAGTGTTTGGGGTTTTTTATTTAAATTTTGTTTTGTCTTCTCTTTATAGCCATATACAGCTATGAAGCACCCAGTTGAAGTTTAGAATGAATGCAGGGGAAAAGGAGTGCTGGGAGGCTGAGATAGGGAGTGTGCTGTGAAGTTTCATAGTTTTATTTAAGCTTCTTCTGTTGCTTTGCAGTGTGTTGGGAGGTGTTTGCTGCATCATGGTTAAGAAAGGGACTCCATTCCCATTGCCTTCTTGTAAAAATAAGAATAAACTGCTGTGTGTTGCAATATGAGCCAACATCTGAATTCTAGCAGTGATGACAAGGAAAGCAACAGCTTGCATGAGATTAAGAAGAGACAAAATGAGAAAGTAGAGTGAGAAATTGCCTCGATCAGGGATTCTGAAAGCATAGTATACTTCTGCCTAGAGGCCAAGAAAATAAATGAATGTCATTATGACAGCCTGCACCAGCTAAGGATCTGTCCCCATTTCTCCACTGCCATGCAGCTTCTCTGGGGCTCTAAGTACTTCTCTGTGGCCAGTGACTTCAGGCAATGTGATATTTCTGTCGATGTATTCATAAATATGTGATACTTTGGCATTGGCTTCAGGTTCCTACCTTACTGAGCAGAGCCAGTAAACTTCAGAGCTGAAAGGCAAATCTAATTCCTAAAACAAGTCTAATGCCTAAAACTCCCCACAGAATCACAGAATTATTTAGGTTGGAAAAGACCTTTAAGATTGTTGAGTTCAACCATTAACCCAGCACTGCCAATTAAAGCATGTGCCCCATCTACATCTAGAAAGGCAAGAGCCTTCTTCCCTTCTTTTGTGAAACAAAGAACAGATTAAACAATTTTACTTCTTAAAATGTATCATTACTCCTTTCTGGGACATGCAAGTTGAGATATATGTACTGATATAATTGTGTTGACATTTGCTTAATCTAACTTGGGAAGCTTGTCACTTGTTTATAATTCTGATTTTCAATGTAAGTGATAGCAAAGTGGCACACATCCATTATGACTTGGATTTCAAAGTGATAAGGCAATACAAAGAAATGCTCTGACAGAGAATTCAATGTTTCTGTTCCCAGTATTGCATTGAGCACAAATAAGAAAGTACATTGGCTGCAGACTTTCTTTTGGAATTAAGTTGAGCAAACAGAATTCGAATTCAAATATGTAAGGGTTACTAGATCAGGAAGCATGTGAGCAATCATTCTTCTGTAGACTACTGAATGTGGTACTGGAAGACCTGGATTCTGAACTTTACTCTGCAGAAGATGACTGTATTTTATTTCATAACTGATTTTAAATGGAACAGAAACACCTATTTGGACAGAAGCTGACACTTCTGTAGTGAACACATTAGCCACCAGACCACAGAATAATTTTATCTCATTTTCTGGTGAAGTACAATTATTTTCTAACTTCTGTGTTTTCCTCACCTCATAATGCATATGCATACACACACAGAATTGGTGAGGATTGGGCTAGAATTCTTCCAGAAAGATGGAAGAAATTGAGTCAGGCAGAGGAAGCAAACCATCAAACCCACATCACTTGTGGGTGCAGCAGGCAAGAAGGAGAGCACAGCTGCTCCTGCTGGGTCTAGATGGGAAAAAGGCTGGCATGGCATTTGTAGGAATCCTTTGGGGTGGAGATTAGAAAAGCTCAGGGACTGATTAAGACTTAGATCAAGATGCAGGCAGACTGCCTGAACCTACGCTGTGATTCCTGACCAGGCTTAGTGCTCATGAATGAGTGAGTAGCAAAGGCAAGTGGGTAGTTCCAAGATCACCCTATACAACATCTTGTCTACTTGTAAGATTAGATCAGCAAAGTGTGGTTTCTTGGGATTCCTGTTTGGGTATTTTACATAAACACCACTTATACAAACTTTTGTATAAACATCTTTTTTGTATATTTATTTGCAAAGAAAATATTTTGGATTTATAAACCCAGAATTTTATGTATGCTTTCAAGATTCCTTTACATATTATTTGTCATTTTGTTATAATGGTGTATACATCTAAAGAAGTAAAAAATGCAGAAGCAGAATATACTTCTAAGGGCATTGAAATCAAGTACTTCTTGCTGAGATAAGAGGCAATTTTCTCATTTAAAGCTCATCTATGCACTGACCAACCAGCCACTGTTGGGCTGTTTCTGATAACTCACTATACAGAAGTCTCTATTACACTGTAATTATCTGTTTATTAAAAGCTAAAAGCCCAGAGTGCCATATAGAGCCTCGATTACTTAATATCTGCTTTAATTAACTTTTCACATTCAACTAATTCTGGAACAATTTGATAGGCTTGTTATCAAGTGTGCCAGACCTGTCCTTCCACTCTACATTTTAAAAAAAGAACACGAAGTTCAGAATTTGCAGAGGAATGTTTCACAAGAACTGCAAGTTTCATGAAAGTTGAAGTCACAGTTCTCTTCTGTCATGAAAGTTCCTCTGCAAACCCAGATGTATCCAGTAATGTTTTTATTGTTTAGGTTTAATATTGTTAGAATATTTATGTCACAGTCCATACGTTGCTTATGACCCCAAGTCTTCCCAGTTAGCACCTTTATTCTTGTTGGAAGACACAAGGTATGCTTTGGGGCCTTTTTTTCTTCATGTAGAGTTTAAAAACAGAATTAAATGTTTTTGCACTTTGTGGAATATTTGATAGCAGGAAGGAAAACCACAGGAAAGCTTAAAAAACCTGAGAAAGTTTAAAAATTTTTTGGGTTTTTTTTGTACTGAAATGATATTTTAAGTCATGCTGAAAACTTTCATCCCTTCTAAATGGACCATTCATTTAATATTTTCTTGCTGAAGAAATTCCAGTATTCTTAGTCAAGTAAAATAGGAGAAGGATGAACATACACACTTTGGAAATTATGCAAACTAACAAATGTGAAAACCATTAATTCTATGCCCTTCTGTTTTTCACTCCATCTGACAGTATCACACAGTTCTTAAAATACGAAAGTTCAGTGAGTTTTGAGAGCACTTATTTTGCAGAAAGCAACCAATAATAGAAAGAATTAAGCAGTATCTTGTTAAATACTTACAGACCAGGAATATAAGTATTAATATAATATAATATTTATATAATATAATCTTAGTAAATGTGATCATTATTTTTTCTAGAATCCAGTTTGATACCACATATTTATCTCAAACTTTTAAAGGCTCAAACTATTTTTCTGTACCTTTTGCTTACCTTCAAATGACCCAGTTTTGACATATGCTTGAAATAAGCTGGGTTTCTGCTTACACCAATTTAATTCTGACAGACTAGTTAGAGCTCCAGAATAGTCTGGGATATTTTGGTAGAAAGCAATAAATCATCCAGTTTCATTCCAAAGTTTATAATAGTTAAGATGTTCCCTAGTACTATTTCCAGACTGTTTGTTTGATCCTTTATTTGTAATTTGAAGAACTTCATCACATTGACTGCTGCATAGCAGCTATGTTTTGTATGATGAGAAAAGTTTTAATGGGAGAAAAAAATCACTGCATTAGATGGAAGAAAACTTTTTTTTTAGCATACTCAGATGTATCAAAGTAACACTATTTTAAAACAGGATAAACTAAATAGTTTAATTGCTACAAATCCAGCTGGATGGATTGTATTCCAAACTATAGATTTATTTATAGTTTTCTGGAAATATCCATAAACTATTCAGGGTTTTTGGCCTGTGGAAAGTTCATCTTACCATTTGTTGCTAGTAAACTGAAAGGCATGAATCTTTTATTGTTGTGTAATTTTCCTTCTCTCCTGTACCAAATATTCTAGCAATAAAAGTGTATCTTTCATATCTTTCTTTTTCTGTCTTCAATACCTGTGTGGAGCTAGAAATACAAGCTGTGTGAGATGGGATTTAACTGTCTGCCCTGTTAGGAGACTGTGCTCAAAATTAGGCCCCTCTGGCCAATAAAGACCAACAGAATTGATAGCTGGAGTCATGTACAAGTCATGCACAAGTCACAATTGCAATCCAAAGTCTCCTATTCAACATCTGCCCTGGACTGCCTTCACAGCTGCAGTCAGAAAGCTCAAGTCCTCTGTATTTCAGTCTTTTATTTTATTATCAAGCACAAATGTTTATAAATCTTGCTTAGTGCCATTCAGGCAAAATGCTGTGGTGAATAACTGTGAGAGATCAAATGCACACCTTATCTTTGCAAAGAAGTACCTTGCAAATAAATGACAGGCGTTTCAGGAGATCACTGAGATTCATTACCTGGATGATTTCTCATTTTCAGATAGAAATGAAAGGAAATTGACCAATTTCTTTTTTTTTATAATAACATCCAATACATTTAGTGTCCAATTTTATAGTGCTTCTTGATTTATAGCATTTCCCAGGCTAATCGTGCTCTAGCTACCGTTACAAAAGCAGCTATCATGTTAACCCTTTCAGTGTGGGTGCGCCCCAAGAAAGGTTTTCTTTGCTCAAAGATAATTTCATGTGTGATGTTGAACACCTCTGGGTTTGAAGCAGAATGCCTTTCTAATATGACTTCAGTCAGGAACTCCTGACCATTTGCTATTTCTTGTAGTTACTACGCATGATGTGCTTATATACCCACAAATCCAGAACTGGTTTCAAGGACCACCAACCAAAGAAAAAGTATCACATCTAGCAATATTTTTGTATTCAAGAAAGGTCTTTGACTTGGTTCTATCCCAGTATTTTAGTCTGTGCTACTACAGGGGATCAAGGGGGACAAATTGATAAACTAGAATCTGATCTTCTGCTCTCTGTGACCCATGTCACAAGTAATCAATACATTATAATACACATTATTCAAATGCTTAATCACAATGATCTTTAATGTGCTTGGCTAAACTTGAAATTACAGATAGTTATTTATAGTGGCTCTATGTCCCACAGCTGAAGTCAGAACTCTGCCTTTTCCACTGTCTTCCTGGACCAGTTGTTCCCCACCCTACTGGGTTACTGGGTGGACAGAGAGTGACTGGCAGCCATGGCATGTCAATCCCAAATTACTATTTTTCTGTTGTACGCAGAAGATTGTGTGTGAACAATGATGGAGCTCATCAGCAAAATGCTGTGTCTTGAAGATAATGCTCCTTCAATAACTCTGCGACAGCGTCTCCTCTGAGCCTTTGTTTTGGGCTGTCCATGAACACACCAAAGCTTCCTTGTTAGTTTAGTTTTATGTGAATAATTTCCAAGGTGTTCTTCACAATTGTGAAAATCACTTTTTAAACAGCAATGTAGATCAGCAATGTGACCTGAGAGTCTGCACATAGATCAGTAATATCCTAATGATGAGGAGAGCCTGGGGGTCAGCAACGTGTTTTCTTATGTATATGCCATTAGTGGTAATGCAGGAATATTCAAACTATCATCAGTATAAAAGATGCCAGGCAGAAGGCTGTCCTGTGGAGGTTCACAGGGGCAGATAGTTGGCCAGCTAAGGGCGTTATATTAAAAATAGTTGCAGCAGTTATGGTTAGACTTGTTACATTAAATTACAGCTGTTTCTGGATTTCAGAGGGGGTCTTTTAGGATTAAATGCTTTTCCAGGCAAAGACAGTGTGATCTCTCTTGAAAGTGTATTGGGGTGAAAAAAACCTCAGTGGGCTGAAAAGACTTGGCTGAAATTGGCCTCTCAACAGGAGTGTTTATTGCAGTGTGATTTTAAATACGTACTGTACCATGGCTAAGGAGCAATATGACCCTGCAAACCAGATCAAACTTTGTTTGTTGGAACTATATTTGTTACTGAGAGGGAACACCAGTTAGGCTGACTGTGACTATTCTAAACACAAAACAAAATAATAGCCTGTACAAAGTGCACAGAAATACAACTGTGCTTGAAAATATGCTGCCTTTAATTGCACTGTTCCTCTCTATGTTGTGGTTGCTCACAAATTACAGTTGAATATTCTGTTTTCAAGAGTAAATAACAGATGCTTCACTTCAACTAAACTGTTTTCCAGGACTCTAGGGGAAATATGACCCAAAAGAATACAGTTATAGAAGAGAGAGCCTGCCAGGGCCAGGAAAAAACATTTAGCTAAATCTTCTTTCCTAAACTGACTTTCCTTCTTGACATATGGTGACAGGAAAATGTGTTCAAAGGAATACAAGCAAAACAATTAACAAGGTTGATAAAAAGTCCTAAGTATTGAATTATGGATCATCTGAAGATATGTACACACACTCTTGGCTGGAACATTGAGAGTGTCTCATGGACTAGCCATGTTTCAGGAAGGATAATTCTTGTGTGCCCATGTGAAGGCGAGAGGAAAGCCAAGACGCGTTTCCTTAATTTAGGAATAAATGAGAAGCACTAGAGATCGAGCTCTAGTTTGAATCTAGTTAATAAGGAATGGCTGTAAGGAGATGTACTGCCTCATGCTCTTCTCCATGAGCAGAGCAGAACTCATCACTGCAGCACAATATTCTCTTAACCAGGCAACAGGATCATCCCTCCTTGCCTCAGCTGACTGCAGCCTTGTTGCCCAGATCACCTGTCAGGAGACCATTCTTCCCAGGGCCTTTCTGCAGCACCCATGTGAACACAGGGATTGCTACTATAGGGTTTGGGAATAATGAAAATGATATTTTTGTTACTGAAAGAATAGTGCTATAATCCTGGCCAAGACTGTGTTGTTACTGCGGTTGCTCTGTCATAAAGTCCTGTCTTTCAGCACTCTGTAACTAGTTGTTAAAGGGCTGAGATAAGCAGAGAATCATATTCTACTAACCAGGTTTTTGGTTTTTTTTTTGGTAGACAGCCATAGTCACACACAGCCAAGGCATAGCATTTCATCCCACCGCCCATCCACATCTCTAGTGAGACATTCTGTAAACATACACACTGCCTTAGCCTTTGCTATTGAAACAAACTATTGGATACCAAAGGAACCAAAATATTGACTGCTTCTGCTGAGTGAGATGCTTTTGCTGAGAATGTGATTTTGGTCGGTCTTGGTGATCCCCCAAAAATGTGGTATGCCAGGCCTCAGTATTTAGAGAAAGTTGGACATTTGGAACTCAAGTTTTAGGTGAACTAGAAATGGTGTGATTTTAAGGGCAGCCAGGCACACAGACAGCTCTTTTCTAAAATAAATTTACCAAAAGCAATGGACAACTAGGCACAGTAGTAAAAGCTACTATTGAATGCTGTTTGGTGTTTATTTACAATATGGAATTAAATTCTTCCTATTAACTGAAGAACTGCTGCAAAGAGATGCACAAAGAGTCTGGCAATCCCTTGATAAACGTTTACACAGGAGGTGTTGATAAACAAACAAGACCTAATACCTAGCACAATGCTTTTATAGGACATGCTTTATTAACAGCTTTGAATTTTTGCTCTGTCTGTCAGGAGAATCTTTTATCCTCAAACCTCTCATTGCAGATTTACTGTAAAATATAGCTCTCTATTTTTAATCAGAGTACAAGGAACGAAGGGAATCATATATCCAAAAGCATTAGCAAGTAATACTCAACATCTCTGAAGGCACATTTATTGGATACTTCAATTTGACTGTGAACTTAAATGGCTATCTCTGTTCTGTTGTTGATGTATCACAAAATTATTCTTGCACGCTGATCCAGGCTTACTCATTGTCTGCCAAGAACTGAGTATTGTACTCCTTTCACATGGGGAGTAAAGGCAATTTTTTTTCCTGTTACAACTCTCAGATACGTCAAAAGACAATGTGTTATTTAGGAACGCGGCACAGCCAGTTCTGCTCTCAGCATGGCAGCTGATAATGCCGTAAACACCGTGCAGGTGTCTCTGTGCTAGGAAATGCACCAGTCACTGCACCAGACAACTGGGAACTTTTAAATAGGAGCTGATTTTCAGAAAGGGAGCACTGAACACTCCCTGAAACTCAGAGTCTCAGGTGTTTAGAAAGGAGACAGCTGAAATACATAAGACATTTCCAAAAGTCCATGTTTCATTCTTTTAGGACAAAGTTAAGAAATCTTCAGTCTTTGCCAAGAATTTTAAGACTAATTTTGAAGGCTGCTGTGTATGAGTAAATGAAGTGGTAAAATGAAAATTATTGATATGGATTTCTTTTAAAACTGTGTTTTGACATATAGACACTTGTGGACATAAATTCTATGATTAGCAGGTCACATTTCCACGGCTTTAAGACTCTCCAAGACTTTTCTTAGATTCAAGATAGAGTTTAAGCAGGAATATATGTTTAAATATAATTAATTTGTTAAATAAAGGGAACTAGAATTCTTAACTTTCATAATCTTAGTGAATTCCTGGGATCCATTTAATCTTTCTTTTACAAAAGCTCTTAGCAGTGGTAGTTTCTTGTGACATAGCTGATCGGTATTGCTGCATTAAATGGGAGATGGAAGTTGAGCCTTTTTTGGTAGCACACCGCTAGTTTGGATAGTGTATCGTACTATATGCTTTAGCAACAATTTGCAGGTGTTGTATAAGCCACACATATTCCTGGAATAAATCAACTGGTAGTTATCTCTGAGGACACAGCCTAATCTTTTCTCTAAAAGTAGAGTGACAGATTAGATTTACATTATGTTAAATTTTAACTGAAAAAGAAAAGTGCAGATCTGATGCTATTGCTGTGAGGAGAGGGGGGAAATTATGGGAATTCCAGTTATTACGGAGACAAAGATTGATTTTTTCAGAAGAAGTTTCATTCTTACTCTTATTTTAAAATTGTCATTGTTCTATTCCCTTACACGCCAAGAGTTCTGGTCACTGCTATGAGACCTTCATAATGTAAATTATGGAGAGTGCAATAAATAATTGAAAGATGGTATAATATGTAGGCAATAATACACAGCAAGAAGGCTGTACAGCTCTTGAGTACTGTCTTCTGCCCTAACACTGTAATGCATTATGGTAGAGCAACTGGTAAATATATTGGCATGAGTTCTTTCTGATTTATGTTATTTTTACAAATCTTGAACTGAATGGATGATAGATTTATTTATGTTTTAAAACCAAACTGTGGGTAGGTTGGTCTGCACCATATAAACTCAAGCATTTATCTTATAGGATAAGACTGAGTTGATTGACCTTGAGGAGTTGAGTTGCATCTCCTGAACTAATGACAGGAGCTGTAGCCATTCCACAGAGGGAGAGGGGACACAAAACAGTCGATGTGAATAAGATTCAATCCATCCAAAAAGATTCAGAAATCACATGCTCCTCTCTATTAGTCTCTGAATGCCTCCAGTTCAATTAGATACATTATCTGCTGGATAATAATTTTATGATGAAAAATTGGCAAAAAAAGCACACTCAGCTTGGGACTGTTATTTGCTTGATCATGCTGTTTTTGACCATTCTCTCCTGAGAAGGTTTACCTACACAGCAACTTGTAGTTTATGTAGGGAAAGCCAGTGTAGTCACTGTGACCATTCATACACTTTTAATTTCCTGTAAGCACTTTATTTTGATAATGTGAGTAACTTTAGTTGTTTAGGTTAACTGAGCTTTGAATTTGACCGATAGTGGTAGGTCTGGTTCCCTGAAGCACTGGGAAATCACACGGAAGAGTTTCAAACTGCCCCAGGATGGAGTCTGAGGTATGTTTGTGTCAGCTGAACATGAAGGGCTGCTGTGAGACCAGTCCCCCTCTTCTGTGATTGCAGCCGTGGTTACAGAATTTCCCTGGCTTCACCCCTTGTTTTCTGTAACTGATGACACACCAACCCATTCCAAAAAATCTCTTCAGAGAAATTAATATAATTTTTGTACTTGTAATGCAGTTTCCCTTGGCTTTGTGAGCTGAACCCTCCAAACTAGCTTGGAAAATACCGTATTTTTCTTCTAAAGAATCATGGGGATAGATGCAGCTCAGAATTGCTGTTCAGGCACAGCTGCCAGCATCCTGGGGGACTACACCAAGCAAGCTGGTGTCATTAGCAACAGCTCCATAACTTTCCTCAGCAAACTCATCTGCTAGAATCCATACAAGTGTCAATTGTCATGAATTACCACCACTTTTAAATACAATTTTGCTAATTACTTAGCAAAATTACTTAAGACTAAAAAGACAACTGCTGGTAACTAAGGACAAAATTCCATACTGAGGTGTAATAAATTATAAAGACAAATATCTTCACTAGAAGGAGAAATCAGAGCCTCAAGATACATTTGTAATTAAAAATGTCTATTTAAAATTTTATCTCAGTTTGACCTCCTCATAATTTATGAAGATGTATGTTCCAATGTCAAGAAATTAAGTGGAAAGTATGAACATCATAGCTTTATAGTAAGAAAATCTATATCCTGATTACAAAACCGATTCATTTTATTGGTAAAAATGTCTGGCAGATCTGATGGGATTCAGAGGAAATCCTCATAGATGAACATTTCAAATCAATAAGGATTGTCTACTTTCAGTGTCTTTGGTGAAATCTATTGTACAGGAAGCTAGAGAAAGAAGCACATGCATTGAACAGTAAAAACAGTTAATATGAGAGTCAGCCCCTCACTTGTGGTCTTGGGGGGCTTTGCACCTCTGGGTAGCACTAAGTAGCCATTAGTAGTAGAAGAAATGTCATTGCATCCAATTCAATTGCTTGTTAGTGAAAGCACTTGACAATCTTCATTTAAAAATTCTCTGGAGAGCTGAACCAGGATGGGCATCTAGTGACCCATGTTCTTAGACTGCACATGTGACTACTGCTCACAGCCTTTTCCCTTACCGAATTCTCAGAATTATTCCTTATCTCCTGTTATAGAAACCCAGACTGATTTGGTCCCCAAGATCTAATGAGAATGCTCTTCCTCACCCACGTTTCTGTTGCCACACAGAAAAACTCTTGCTGACTGACAGTGAAAAAGTGGTAAATCTCAGAAAGATGACTGATAGTGCCAGAGTGTATCCAAACTGTAATGGCTTTGATTGACATTACGGGACATGAGACATGTCATGAAGAAGAATCAAACTGTCACAGAAATAGAAAGCCTCCACACGGTATATGGATGCCTGCATTTTATGTTTATCCAGTGCACTTGTACACTAGTCCTTATTTTGTCTGCAAGTTTTATCTATGCTCTTTGTAAAAGCCCCAATTTGGTTATCTTCAGCTGCTATTTTATAGCAAGAGTCTGAAATGAAGACTTGTAATCAGGCATCATTTTGTAAACAAGGAAAACATATGCTATATATAGAATAAATGACAAGGAATTGTGAATTGCAGGCCTATCCCAATACTGAGGTTTTCTGTGGTGATCTTGCAAATCACTGCAGGGAGTTCTGAATGGATTGTGAAGTAACCAGAATCAGTAACCAGCATGAGTACACTCATTATTAAAAGTCGGATTTCACAAAAGCACACTTGGAAGGACACTGCATTTTAATTAGATCCTTTTTACTCCAGTTTTCTATTTCCCTCTCTCTTGTCATTTAAACTTCCTTGTCATTCATTGCTTTCTGTGAATACCAGTGACTATGAAGTAATTTAAAAAATAATATAGTGAAGAAGAATATATAAAATAGTGTGTAATAAATTAATGCCTGAATAAGGAACCAGTGGAGGTAGATTTTTCCAGCATATTCACATTATAAACAGAAATACACAATTTATTACATGTTTGTGTAATAACTACAGATTTTAAGATGAGGGCAAAATCTGCCTTTATAGCTCTTTCTTCAGCAGTGAGGAGGACACTACTAACATTTATTCACAGTGTTCAAAAGGAGCAGTAGTGAAACAGACTCTTAGGAAACAAGGATGTGTCTGACCTAGGTCTAAACTCATAACAAACTTGGAAAGAACCTGTTCCTTGTGGTCTGGAGCCTCTAACAGGTAGATAAATACTTCCTTTGTGCATGTTAAAGCTCATGAAAAGCACACAGGTAAGCATTAGAAAGTTGTGAGAATGTAGTGATTGATCCGTAGGGATCCCGTTCCATTTTGCCAGCTAATGCTGTCCAGACAGTACTAACCTGATCTGCAGCCAGGTGAGCATTGGTGTCGTGCCCCCCCCAAACACCCAGACTGTGAAGAACACGATCAGCAGGGCTGTGGTGAACATCATCTGTTTGGGCTGGGAGTCTGTGTCTCGAATGGCCAATGCAAATGCAATCGCACCACGTAAACCTGAGAAAAGACAGGGACGATGAACTTAACGTGATGGAGAAACAGAATTTTAGTCTTTTCAGTCCAAAACCAGTTCCAAGGGCAGAAGAAATTTTCAGATCATAATCCTGCTTATAAAATACTGAATCGTGCTAACTGAAAGGGTGGGATTTCAAGCAGCAACTTTGCAAAAATGAGCAATGAAAGTACCCTCATATTCACATAATAAGCACACGTTTGCTTTACGTCCACTGAATTCTTTGTCTTGAATAATTGCAAATTAAGTAGTAATCTGAAATTAATGCAGGTTGAAAAAGAAATCTATACCTAGTGTTAAGTGGGACTACTCAAGAAGTCAGGAGAAAGTGAAAAAGAGGATTGGCATTAAAATCTGTACCCAAATATACTACTCATTTCTTCCTTGAAAATATAGAATATTTCTTTAAAATTCCTTTAAAATAATTTAATGTTATAAGACTAGTCAGAAAAAACTTGACTTAAAAACAATGAATAGTTTTTCAAAGATGATTTTAAATAGCTAAAAGGGGAAGAAATTAATGTACTTGAAACATTATAATAGTTGTAGAATTATACACCCACAGAGACTGAATAAACAAGAAATTACAAAGGTGGTGAAAACAGCTAAATGAATTTAAAATAAAAGCCCCATAGGTAGTAATAAGGTGACTAAATAGGTCTTCACAGAATGCCATGTTTAAAAATTGAGGGAGAAAAAGCCTGCTAGTGCCTTCAGCCCTCAGGACGCATAATACGAATAATACTCTATATTTTGCAATGCCTTTCATTTATCTATTTGAATGCACTTTATTCTTTTCTAAAAAAAATTCACAAAGTGTAGAGAGCAAAGTCATTATATGTATACAATACACACTGAATGCAAAAAGTACTTTGCAAGTATTGAGAGATTAAATCTAGTAATCAAACCTCTTGTAAGGCACTGATGACATATGCAGAATCATTTAATTAACTGCTAAATGCAGCTATTTTTGGCCTAGGACTCCAAAGCTCTTCAAGATTACATAGCTAGAATGTGAATTATTTGGTATAGAAGCTGGGCAGTTTATCCAGGGAACAGCACAAAGCCATTTCTGCAAGGAAGAAGCAGACTGGAGGTGCACTATCTGAAAATACTCAGTGGCAGCAGGTTCAAAACACTGCAGGCAGACACTGGACTTGTCCTTGGCTTTGTTTTTGTGTAAAAGACGTCTCTGAGGATGCAGATGCTTTACTATTTTCTTACAGGGAAAAAATATCAGCTCATTTTAAACATGTGTCTGAGGAGGGAATGAACCACAATCGAAATGGTCTTTTTTTCAGTGGTTATAGTGGTAATCTGGATGATAAAACCAGCTACATTTCAGTGGAAAACAGTGCTGCTTTCCACAACTGCATCACACCTTCAATTTTAAATTTAGAACATCTCTTTTTGTAAGAGGGGACGCCTATATCAATATTTAATCTATATCTATAGCATCTATATGTATATATCTGTCTATATCATTATATCTATATCTATTAATTATAATAGAATTAATTAATATGTCTCTACTTCTTGAGCACTGGAATGGCTGTTCCTTCAGTTTAGAAAAATAGTGAGTGACTTCACTGCATTTTTCAATTATAAAAGACCCAACATGGTCTAGAAGAGATAATTCAGTTTCAACTAAAGACATGTCTAAAGTAAAATAATCAAACTAAGCATTTGGTTCCAAGTAAAGCAGTGGGAAGCAGATGAATACATCTAAAATGTAAAGACTCAATGAGAAGCAAGGAACAGTACTACACACATATATATATATGTATCTCAAAATACTTTCCAGGTAATAATACAAATGAAGGGAATTTTAACAACCTCAGAAAATGTTAAGATACTGACATAGACTGAAGTTTAGATTAGATTTTCTGTAAAATTTCAGGGAAAAATGCCAACAAAGCCCAGTGGAATGATTGGATGCAGTGGACATTGGTACCTCAGCTACACCTGGAGAGAGTGGTGGGGTAGAAGGACAAACTCTGATGAGATTCATTAGCAGAGATTCTCTCCCATCATCTTTCAGAGATGCTGCACTGACAGCAGCTCCACATCTCTGTTAATCTATTCATCCTTGGGCTGTATCACAGATTTTCTAACAGATTTTTTTTTTCTGTGCCAGCCATTAGGGATTCATCTTTAAGCAATATTTTTTAATGTGCCAGAGCCCTCAAAGCAAACCAGCCAAGGGTTAAGCTCCCACCGAACAGAACCCATGTGCCCTGTAGGGCTGTTAGCCATCCTTTTCCCACACCCCACACAGACACCTCTCCAAACCCAGCCCTCTGAAGAGCCTGTGAAGGCTGGAGTGTTTATTGTTGGTGTGAAAAGAACCTGCCAGGAAAGAAGACTTTCTTTGGGTAGACCTGGTGTTTTGGTTTCAACTGTAGTTATCTACTAATTTCTTCCTTGCTTTCTTTTCTATTTAGCTGATTTCTTTAAATCTCTGTTTCCTGGAAAGGTTCACATTGACACTTCTCATTTCCATGTCTGTATGAGTGTGCAGATGTAAATGCCTGCATAACAGCTGCCTGTACACTGGCATTTTTTGGTTTAATTGTGTTCATCCTTTTCAGACTCCACTGCTGCTGTAATGCCTTATATTAACAGCAACCACCCCTGTAGCACTGTGTCCCACAAGCCTCTCTGTTGCCTATTTATGTGCTGTAGAGAAGAGGAAAGCAGAGTAAAAAGTAAATAAAGATGTTGGAAGAGTGGAAGGTGATATAAAGTCTAAGACTTTAAAATATTTCTTTTTCACATAAGCAGAGACTGCTGGACTGCTCACTTTAGCTGATGTTCAACTTAATTTGAGAAGCTCAGGCTTAATTAGTCCTTGCAGAGAGGACTAATCAAGTTTTCATTTACGATGGAATGTTATCAGGAATCATGATTAAAAACAGCTATAGAAGTGAATCCACCCTCTGTAATGTATTGTTAGAGGAGTGGCAGAAGCAGATAAAGAATGTGATAAATCAAAATTCTGCATAATCCACCTCCAAGCCTAACTCTTCCACCTTTTCTAAACTGTATTAATACTCATCAAAAAGCAGAACTTAATGACTTCAGGAGAGTTCTTTGCAGAGCAAGGTATAATCAAATGCTAATCAACAGTGTACTTGCCTGACCTTAATTGCTTTTCTCAGCAATCATTTTGGTGATTGTGGCAGTAAAACAAGCAGTAAATGTTTGGTGGATTTGGTAATGATAGCATAGAAAACAAAACTAACCCCAAATGCATTGTTTTCTACATCTGAATGTGTGATGCTGTGGTGAATGAAGCCCATTTTTCCCTGTGATCAACTAGAACCTGATGCTGTACCAGAACAATGAAGGTGGTAAAACACACACTGAGGTGGTGGCTACCCCATCCCTGGAAACACTCGAGGTCAGGTTGGATGGGGCTCTGAGCAACCTGATCTAGTTGAAGATACCCCTGCTCATTGCAGGCGGTTGGACTAGATAACCTTTAAAGGTTCCCTCCCACCCAAACTGTTCTATGACTATTGCTACTGATGTTTTGTAGATAATGTTTTCCTTCAAACTCGAATCCAATGTCTTGTTTACTCATTAGAAATGTGTCTCTCTTCTGGCAGTCATTGTCCTCTCTGTTTATGACTATATGCAGTATGATCAGTTTATAGCACTATGAATGTTATTGGTAACTAAGCACAAATCTTGGTGCATCATAGAAAATAGAATTACACAGAAAATCTGTGTATCCCGTGTTCTGTGAAGTGTGCAGCTGCTGGCAGTGTGGGAGACAGTCTTTATTATTATAGTTGCAGATTATGCCATTACTTTATTATAATATAAAGATGTTTTTCTCCACAAAATAGAGGGTTCTTTTCTTTGAAAAGTAGTTAAAAATTACTTTTCTGAGAATTTTAACATTTACATTTTACAAGACTGCAATACTACTGTTTCAGTTCTCAGCTGCCAGATTGTCCTGGAAAGCTAATGTATGTGAGTTGTCATGTTCAGCTGCTGGCTGTAGGCTCCTTTCTGCTCCTTTTCCATGGAGAATGAAATCTGACTGCAGAAAACGAGGACAGAAAAGTTAAAGAATAAGAGAGATTTCAGAAGTTTTTTCATTCTATACTTTAGCTGATGAAAACCAAAAGCCAAAACGGAGCCCAGAAACTGGATACCAAATGATATGAAGCTATTTTCCATGCTGTTGTCTAGTTGGCCACCTGCTAGGCTTACTGAAGGGATCTACACATACAAGCTACCCATGGAATAATGGCAAGGGAGCAGTCGGGCTGAAAGGCAGCTCCTGCTGGATGTGTCATCATCCCTCACTCCAGTCTCGCTGGAATTAGCTGACATTTTCAGTGGCAGCTTTTAGCAGAAGGATTGAATGGGTATAGAAATGAACTGCTGTGTTGCTCTCCAGAGAGCTGGAATTACATAGGCATAAATGAGGCCCCCTGATGTGGAGTACTCCTGATGAGGAAGCTTGAAATGCGGCACATTGTATTTCACTTGTTATCTGGCTAAATGGATCGCTGTACATCAAGGCTGTCAATCAAGAACTTTTGTCCATAAAAATGTGGAATAAATTTTTGCATAAAAAGCAGGAAAATGAAGCAAAAAAGGTGCTGAGTTTCTAATTTTAGAAAATTATATCGTCACTAGCATTGGGGGATCTGCATTTCTGTCTTTTACTGCACACATATTCTTAGTTTATAAGTGAGTTTTTCCTAACTAGCATCAGAAAGGCAAGTGGAATTATTTCTAGCTTGTACTAGCTAAAAAATATGGAATCCAGATGAGCTTTAACAGTTCAGGGGATGATGTGCAAATCAGACTAGAATGTGGCTCCTTCTTCTGGATTTTTAAATTTTTTTTTTTTTTTTT
>VZTI01003805.1:5809317-5855738 GCA_013397865.1 Struthidea cinerea
TTTTTTTTTTTTTGCTTTTCTACAAGGTTAACAAAATCAATAAAATTAAATATCAAGCTGGAATACATATGAAAAAGTCTGTGGAATTAAAGTGTTCTAGTCTCATGATTCACAATAAAACTGTTCCTGAAGTTTAAGGAACTGCCAAAGACCATGTCTGATCTGAGTATCCGTACTAACATTGTCCCAGTTGGATATTTATTTGCTGCTTTGTAAAATGCTCTCAGGTATACTACAGGTGCCTCTAAAACAACACAACATAAAAACATGGAATTCCCAAATTGTCATGGAAGTGTAGACAGATGGGGGGACAATGGATTGAAAGACAATGGCTTAATGGGCAGTGGGTTTCCAAAACATTAATTAAAATAGGTCAAGAGCACAGTGAGGTTGATCAGAATGCATCCATTTGCTTCAATACTGTGAGGAGATGACCTGGAGTTTTAAGATAATGAATTCTTTGTGATAGATGTGGCTTTTTCTAGTGATAGATGACTATTTCTGTCAGTCATTAAATGTGGACAGGAAAAATACCAAAAATACCAAAATAGCTCTTACCTGAAAACATCATCATGTGCTGGAAGTTCCTGGGAATCTTTTGTTTTCGACCCAAATTCAAAAGGAAAGAAAGTGGGTATATGTTGGAAGCTCTTGCTGCAAAAACTGCCACCTAAAATGTAAGATGTTGAGGAAAATAGTCGACAAACTACTGACAAAACCAGAATTAACCCAAATATTTCTCTAAAATTATCTTTAAAGTGTAATTAAAGAAATATGTTATTATTGTCTTCCATGTTTTACATGCCATGTCCTTCTGCTTCCAGTAAAACTGTGAAGAAGCAGAGATTTGCCCTCCCCAGACATCCTGGTTTTATATTAATCATAATGTATCACTCTACTTCTTCTTCTACTTCTACTTCTACTTCTTCTTCTACTTCTTCAATCACTCTACTTCTACTCATCACATTTATGTGTCACCTGTGACTTCATCTTCAGCCCTTCAGGAAAATGCCCATCATCAATAGCAGAGACAGCATTATCTCCTTGAGCAGCAATTTGCAGAGAATAAATGGGCTTTTGGACCTGATTATTACTTCCTTGTTTCCTGGCAATTCATATTGTCTATATCCAGCACTTTTTGGTTTTTCTTCCCCTTCTCTGTGGAGATTCTTCTGATGAAGTCCTTTATTACTCCTCTGTGGAACTATCACAAAAGTTGCCTCAGTTGGAAACATGAGGCCATTATGAGATTTAAAGAAAGGCAGTCAGAGCTCCTTATACATGCTTTTTTCACATTTTGCACATTTTTGCCCTCCCCTTGTCTTGTGGCTCTCAGGGCTCAATTATGACGTTCCCAGTCTGAGACACGCTGTGGACTGGAGGACAGAAGAAGTGTTTGAGAGGCAATGTCTGTGGCCTATCAGCTGCACCAAGAGCTCCCTGAAGCTCCACGGCTTGGGAGAACCAGCTCTAGGAGCATCCGGTTCTCCTGCCCCGTGCTTGGGCAGCCCTGCTGCAGGCTGCTGGCTCTCAGGGAGAGGACGGATAGAGCCAGGTCCCCGCACTGCTCTGCTGCTCATCCCCAACCAGGGTGCTACTCCTGCTGCCTCCCTGTGCCAGGACAGGGCTGGGGACACAGTGAGCTCTTGGGACATCGCTGTCACCCAGACCAGCCTGTGGCCAAGGGAGCTCTGGTGCAGTCCTGATTATTCATTTAGAAATTACGTATAAAATTACTGCATGTAAACAGTATGATTCCAACTTTCAAAGCTATTACAGTTCATTTAAAAGTGATAATCAGAGGGCTGCTGCTCTGAGCCAAAAAATTTAATTGCATAAATTGTCAGTGTGAAAAGAATCTATACCACTGTACAAGAATGGCAGAATTACATGGCAGAATTAAAGACGCAGAGCTTTTTTTACCAGTCTCTTAGGCACATGATGGTGTAAATAATTCCATATAGGCTAGAGATATCAAGTACAAAGAAGGAAAGATTTGAGCGAAGCAGAACTGTGTGATTTTTAATGACTTCATATCATTTAAGTAGTTTTGGGGAAGTCCTGCTTATGGCACACATCTGTCTGGACGCAGCTCTCCAGTTGTGGATCTGCACTGGCTCCTGACAGGAAAAAAGGTTTTGTGTTGCATCTGTCCCCACAGATGTGTCCCAATACTTATCCCAATTTCCCACCCCACTTGTAAACCATTGGCAGAAGTTCCCCAGCTGGTTTAAAGCTATTTGCGTGTAGCAACTGTACAAAGATCATGTGCTTACATGCATTGGGGCAATTATTATGATATAGGTAACAGATGATTCTACTTGGAATTGACAAAATACTAATTTTTAGTATTCAAGGAACTGATTGGTTTGCTTGTTGACTTTTTTCACATGGAACATGCATTCTTTATATATATATATATACACACACGTACAGAGATTTATACTTCTTTAAAGCAAAGGATACAAGTGCACCAAATATAAAAAGAGGATTGAAGATGTGATTTTGAAATGTAAATAGTGCGAGTCCCATGTAACAGAAGATGACGTTCTCAGCCAAAAAATTCATGAACTCGAACAACTTAAATGAGAGAGAAAGAACATAATTATGACTCATGGCTATAACAAAGCACTGATTATCCCAGGTTCCCTTGGAATACCGAACTGTTTAGATGAATGGAACAGAAATTGGTGCTACTTCAAGGGTGGATTTTAAACCCACCTAATTTGCTATACAGTATAACAAGGTGTTTTTTAGCCTTAAAAATCATAGTTGCTTGCATGTTTTTCTCTGATTCATATATGAAAGCTTGACACAGAAAACTGGTAAAATACATAAAGAGCAAGTAAGTTGTATGAGCTTCAATGCAAACTGCAAGGAAGCTGAGGGAATTTAGCTTCACAGATGTTTACAGGGGTGAGCCTGGGAAATGGCTCCTGGTTATACAAGTGGCTCTACATAATGCAGTCCTGGGTATGGTACACTAATGCCTAGAGAGAAAAAAAATCCTTAATGGACTTTTAAGGAAGTGTCCCTTTGAAATATAGCACAGTCTTTCTTACTACCATGAATATTATCCTGCAGATGGAAACTCTTATTGCACTGTATGGACAACAATATCAAAACTCATTTCAACCCAAACTATTTAAAATATAATTTAAAGATATTATAAAATATGCTTAAAATACATGATTAGGGTAGAATTTCTTCTGTGAAAAAACAAGCAAAGCCAAAATATTCATTTGCCTTGAGGGGATATTCTTGATTGAATTTGCAACTGATTATATTAAAACTAATAACATAAATTTTCCTATTTAACCACATCTGGAAAAAATCAATCATTGCTGCCAAATAACCAAAGAGAGAAAAAGGGGGCATTTCACTTCTGAAGTCACTTTTGAGCTCAGGATTCTATGCCAACAAATCCTGATGCAGAGTTAGGACCAAAATTTGTCAGTCCGTCCTCAACTGGACTGACATCACTACCCAGAATGTTACTATGGAGATGTTTTATTCATCCTCAGTGGGCTTAAGTATTTTTTGTAATATATTTGTGCTTCTAAAAATAAATTCCCAGTAACAGTCACTAAGATTTAACAAAGGAAAAATGAGAGCTGTCACAATCATTAAAACAAATTTGAGAGGCATAAAACCCATTAGTATATGGGCGGATATTTTGGACCCCATGGCAGCACCATCAATTATCCCAAGCACACATTCCATAGCCCTCATTTTGTGCTGCAGTACTGAACACTGTGAAAACAAACACAAGAAATACTTGCAGGTTAGCAGTCTTAAATGATTTGAATTAAATTTAGATGAGAGAAACCAGTTGTCAAAAACTTCAAAGTATGGGATCTTGTGAACCATAGAAATTATGATAAATCCTTGCATTTCCACTTGGGAGTAAA
Source organism: Struthidea cinerea (assembly GCA_013397865.1). Taxonomy (NCBI): domain Eukaryota; kingdom Metazoa; phylum Chordata; class Aves; order Passeriformes; family Corcoracidae; genus Struthidea; species Struthidea cinerea. The sequence goes on from VZTI01003805.1 coordinate 5,813,229, forward strand.
CAAGATCCCATGTCTTTGTGGGAATGTCATCTGATGAGCTGTTTGAAACAATAGAAAAATGTATCAGGAGTGCCATGATAGGATCTACATCTCTATAATATGGACATATATGTATATATGAAAAGTTTTTGAGGGAAGGATACTGCTATGAAGAGCCACAAGTGCATACTTTAATTGTTGGGATGAGATAAAGTGCTCTGCAGGTTTTAAAGCTGAATGATATTTCATTTTTCATTTAGGAAATCTCTTTCAAGACTCAAAAAAAATTAAAGTAGATGTACAATTGATACATTTTAGAAACAGAGATTCCGAAACTAAATTTCATTTCTTACATCTTCAAAACTTCTGTTAACATACATTTTTGGAGGAAAACAGATTTTTGCTATATCATTGCTTTTGCTCTATACTTCTTCTCAGCAATCTTACTAAATTCAAGCTTTTACTCTTGCCTGAAGTGCTTTCATGGCATAGCTGGTTTTAAACTGCTCACTCCTTGTCTCCCAGCAATCTGACCAAGATACAATCTTTATGGGTTTCTTGTGAATCCAGTTACGTGCCTCCTTTTCATTTCCCTACAACTTTACCTCCTTTTACTCAATACATGCATCCTGCTTCATCTTCAAACCTCCAGGCTCATTTGAGTAAATGATTGTTAAAGAGAAAAAAATCCCTCATTCTTGTCTAGGTGTTTCCATTCAACATGAACAGTACATTCCTCCTTTGCTCCCTGAGTGGGTGTGTTGTGTCCCACAGCACAGGCCTTGTGGTTTCCTTGGCCTCTATTCACAGGGGATGTAACACTTTGTAGCCACAGCATCTGTGTCAGGTGCATCCAATGCTGGAATTGTGTTGCTGGACATCAATTATTTATTTTTTTTTCACAAGAGCAAATATAATCCAAATCCTTTTCTTTTTTCCTCTGTGAGTTTTTTGTGTGGTTTTTTTTTTTTTGCGTGTGTGTTTTGCTGAACTGTGTTATTTTTTTTCTCTTATCTCTAGTTTCTCTGTATTTTGATCTTTCTCTATCAGAGCACTGCTTGCTTGCTAGAAGATTAAATCCAGACTACTTTTCTTCCTTTGTGTAGCAAAAATCCAGGTGCTATTTCAATAGCTAATTTAGAGCAGGCTCCACTCCTCCTTTTTCCAGGCACAACAGTGATACAGTCTCATATCAAAGATTCAGCTTTTTAAAATGGTAAAAGTAGCTTGTTCTCTTCATTCAGAATCTTCTGTGTTCCCCACATTGTTTGCTCTCTCTTTTTTAAAAGTCTATCACTCTCTCGTATGACACATTTATTCACTGATTGCAACTTATTCAAATTTCTCACCATGAGTTAGAAAAAATTAAATAAAACAACTGCTTCAGAACTAGTTATTGTCATAAAAGAAGTGACATCTGCATGCCTTTTCCTGGAACATGACACTTGCAGGTATAACATAAAGATTACCCACTTTTCTCCTGACTTTACTTTTATTTGTGTATTTAAGCGCAGTGTTTTATTTAGAGTTCAGCTTCTGTGGTTTGCTCAAAAGCAACACAGAGCCCGTGGAGAGATTCCATTTAGCACTTAACTGTCAGTGCTGTGCAGCATAAATCCCTTCAGAGCAAAACAATTTGTTCTAAAGAGATCTTCTGAAAACCACGTTAAGAAACAGCTTCCATAGGAACATTTGCCCAAATTGTCATGCCTTTCAGTCAAATGTTTCTGCCGTTATTTTAAAGAGGAGATGTCAAGACCTTTTGATAAGAAGTAGAAAAGTAGGAGGAATAGGCTTCGAACAGGAATTTAAAAATTCCTGGGTCACCCGAGGAGTTGCACCATACACAGTGGCCTCTGGGTGACATCCTCTCCTGTCTGAGGGGCCATAAGCCAGGTCCATGCTGTGGTCCATGGTCTGCTTCAGTGCCACTCAAAAAGTTTTAGTATTTTGAATATATGTACTTGCAAGTGGGATTACTTTTGTGGGAAGAAAAAGTTAGGATTAAAGTCCTGGATACCGAGTGTTTGGAAGCATTTTGTCTATAACCATAAATTCTTTTCCCTTGCCACCTACACAACCAACCTCTTTCTATTCTAAATGAAATTGGCATAAAGTGCTTATACACCACCATTAGTTTTTCCAAGGCTACCAGAAAACCATTTTAATATACACATAGCAATAAGACATCTTTTTGTTATAAAACTAAAAACCCTCATTTGTAATGTGGCATTTCTAACTCTCCATGAAGTCGATAAATCTGCTTACACTTTTAATGTAAGAGCTGCAATAAATCACCAATGTCAACCCATTGCAGAGGAGAGTATTAATTACAAAAGCACCAGTTCAGAACTAATCCAGGCACTTGGTTTAGGTGTTTAGCTCAGTGAGTTACTGAAAATGGTATTTGCTTTGCTTTGGTACTTTCCTCTGTAAGTAGTGTTTATTACAAAAGATTTAAATTAAAATTGACATAATATTTACATATTTAAAAACACATCCTTCACTAAATATGCTTCATTTTTCTATTACTCTCAGCTGCTGTAAATACTAAGAGTGATGTGCAAAAATTCCAATTTAAGTTGGGACATTCTTCTGGAAAATGCCACTTGCAGTTCAGTTCTCACTGGCAGAGGAAGGAATCAATCCAGGCTATCTGCACCTTAAGCCTTGCTGTAACCACCGAGTTTATTTTACACCAATGTTTTATTTTAGCTCAAGTGAAACAAGTTATGTGATATAAAAACCTGTATTAGTTTAATCTTTTCAGTGAGATAAGGAAAGCACGGTCTTTTTTTGTCTCCTTCCTTTCCTCCACCCCCACAGTTAAGTTCCAGCCAATTAGAGCAATAAACTATGCCAGGGCTTTTGCAACTTGATTTATTTTCTAGAACTCCTTATATTTTCATTGAGTGTTAGAGAGATTTTCTAGGTAAGTAATTCATGCACCTGGAAGATGGAATACACCAAGTATCAATCTCATCTGCAATAAAAATAGAATTCCTGAAAGGAGCATCAAAAGGAGAAAATGAACATAATCTATGCCACAGTCCCCTTGTGGCTGGGGAGATGCAAAATGTAAGGTTTTTCAAATACTGATATTTTAAGGAACATTTCTCATCTCAAGGGAATAAAGTTAGTATGACAGGACTGGTTAAAGGAGAATGGCAAACAACATTCCTTCCTCTTGAGGGAAGAACATCAGTATGGAGGTATTGGGTAGAAGCTGAAATATATCCACAACTTCCTTCCAGCAAAATTTAGTGAATTTTAATCATTGATGGCAATACTGCATTCATTCACTTGATTTAATATCTGCTGAAGGAATGTCATCCACCTCTTGCAAGTACCTGCAGGCCTTCTGTAGAGGTACTGATTTTACTAAAAACTTGGAAAATGCCACCTGTCTGGGGGTGCACCCTAGAGTGATATATTCTTGCATCAAAACAGGGAGAGTTTCCATAGTCCAACAGGAGCTAGGATGTAAAATTGATTCTACTTTTAAGAGAGATCTAAAGGTGGCAGAGCTATTAAAAAACCAAGATATTGATGTTAAGTGATGGTTATAAAATTTATTATCTTTGAATAATGCTATTTAATTAGATCACAGATATCAAAAATATTCCATGAAGTCAAGGATATTGATGAATTAATAATTGATGAAAATTGCTTTTCCTTAACTCTTTTGAATTAAAATGCAGTGAGAATTCAAACTACCATAATTTTCCTGAGATTATAGAAGCCTTTATTATAGACTAATTGCTTTATTTAATTTCTCTTCTGATTAAAGGTTTCAAAATTGGAAAAAGGTTTGGATTTGAACGTCTTGCTTGAAATCTTATACAGCTATAATGAATCTTCACAGCATAGAGCTATAATGCCCATTTCTGAATAACATGCTTAGATGAAAGGATCAGCAAAAGTAACTCAAATTCATGATAGAGTATAAACTTGTTTATGGTGCTAATTTTGACATGCAAGAATATCTGACTCTAAACTTGCAAACATTCTAGCAGAGAGAAATTCTTACAAGACCTTTAATGTCCTGGGGAAAAATTCTGGCCTTTTTTGTCAGTCGGCTTTGCTACTGAATTAAACGAATTTCACCCCAACAGATTTATCAAAGGCACACAATAACTTTCTATTTCCCTACGGATCTGGGAGGTTTAAAGGATTCATAAGGCCTGAGGACAAACTAGGAAAGGAAAAAGATAGAAAACCGTAGCACCAAGGGGAAGGAAAGGCCAGCAATATTTTGCATTTCCATGGTATGGCTTCCTCTTTCTGGCATAATCTACTCCCCATCACCAAAGTTCAGCTTGGGAGAAGCTGGATAAACTACTGGCACAGAATATACTTCTGACCACCACCAGCAAAGCAAAACTGTTGGCCTCAGATATAAAGGCAAATCCTACTATTAAAATTATCATAGGTCTTGAATGGCTTTGCTTAAAAAAAGAAGTTTTAACCAAAAATGTTAAAATTGGGCAGCCAAATAAGAATTTGGCATTTAAATTAAATATTGCCTTCAATCAAATTTGGATCTAGCTCTAGGTTCATTAGTTTTGCTAAGTTGCTTAGGAAAGGGGATTTCTGCAAAGTTGTGTTTTTTCAAACATGGCTCTGTTTGAAAGAGAGGGAACATTTTCAGATCAGTATCTCCTTTTCCTGCAGCACAACTGACTTCTGCTATTATACAGCACCTTAAATGGTGCCTAAATATAACCCCAGAATGACCCCTGAATGGAAGGTGTCACCCAAAGCGAGGGGATGGTGCTGCTGTTCCTACAGCTTGTCAGCCAAGTTCTTCTTTGGTTCACAAACTAGAAACAACCATTTTCAAAGTGCTTATTTATCTTAAATTCCTGAACTGAGATGTTGCAGGCACAAAGGAAGGAGTACCTCAGTGCTCTGTTGTATCGAGATTATGTGCTCAGGGATTCCTGCAGTTCAAACTCGCTAAGTTTATTTTAGCAGGACTGTTTTCTGCAAGGATTAAGAAAGTGTTCTGCTCCAGATGGGCTGTAATAGAGTGCAGCTGGAAAATTGTTTGAAGGGATATAAAGAACTTTTGACTGGTCAGCAAAAAGTGGTAGTACTGGAATAACTGTGTTTGGGGTGAATTTGGAAATTTTTGGGAACACTGATGCCTCTTCCATTCTCTGATAGAGGCAATGATGGTAATGGAAAATGAAGAGGCTGTTAACAGCCTCTGCTGTCCAGGATTAAGCAAGTATTTTTATGAAGCTGAAATCAGGGAATAGACTCTGTGTAGAAGAAAAATAATAAAAAAATTCAAGATAATAATAATATCACTGAAAATGAGGCTAAAGGACATGTTCTGAACAACTTGAATGATACTTTCTTGGAAGGTTCTTTCTGGGGTGGCAAATCACTGATCATGTGGAAGTGAGGGCATAAACTGAGAGTTAAGGGCTATGCAGAACAATGGTTAAAAAATAAGCAAAGGAAAGAAACAATTTGTGGCTTTACCAAAGCAAATTTCAGATAACAAAGGAGACTTAGTTGCTATAAAACATGACTGTTCTTCTTCTGATCAAAGGAAAATAGGAATGTTTTCAATGTAATACAGTTATTTTTAAAATGGCAATGAGTAAATAGATCCTTTGCATTTCTGCATTTATATTAGAATTAGAGAAACTGTTGCTGATTTTTCAAAATTAAAACACAAAATTAGTCTCATCTTTTCCTTTCATTCCCCTCATGTGTTTTTTTATTTTTTCTGTGACCTGCCACTATAGTCCTAACCTCTTACAATCAATTCAATTTCTAAGGAGGACAAATGCAATTTATTCTATTTCAATTTGCTGAGAGGAAATATAGTCTAATACTAATTCTCGAAGTGTGTTCTTAAAAACAGTTTCCTTCCTTGCCAAGTTTTGGATGTTGGAAAGAAATTCAGTTAGTCTTTGACATATTAGGAATTAGTGACTTATATGGGGGCCTTTAACCTATCAGGAATAAAAACAAAAGTTTCTCATGAAGTCTGTGATGTCTTTTCTTCAAGACTATGAGATTTCAATTTCACTGCAAATCTGACACTACAGGACAAATACTCGCCATCTTTGCATCTGTTCTATAGAAATTATATTGGCTAATTCTGTGGAAAAATAAAGCTGTAGAGCTAAAAATAGGAATAACTCTATTTTACCTTAAACCAGACAACAGTAGCAGTATTTACATGCGTTTTTCTGATGCTATGTTGTTTATTTTTATTCAGGGCCTAATCTAAGATAAAAGAGTTTTTACTGTACAGCGTATCTAGTTTCTGTGCCACAATGACTTGCTCAGGACTTTCCATATATGCACTGCTTTGTTTATACAGGCTGGAGGGGAATGGACCCAAAGCCTTACCACTGCCTAACCCAGGCAGAGCATCCTCATTCTGACAATTGCTCTCGCTGTGAACAGTGTTGAGTAGTATGAGATCCTGACGAGATATTGAGCTCCTTTTATTATTCTTAAAGACCTGTTCCTGATGAGTCAACTTTTAACTACATTACCTTGGCAGAATGCCACCCCGGAGTTACACTGGGCAGAATTATTTGCAATTACTCTGCGATTCTAGTATCAGTATCTGAAGCAGGATACTGAATTAGTATGTTCACTGATCTGCTCTTATATGTTTATATGGGGGAATTTGGGGAATTCTTCTGTTTCATTTCTCCAGTCATCTTTAAACAGCTTCCCTGCCTCCTGACGTAGGCTGCTGTTCAAGAATTGATGATTTATTTGGACAAAAAGACTGAGAAATGTGAATAGCAGCTATGTGCTGTGTGCCACACTTTTTTCCTAAGTATTAGAGTCCATGACTTTTCTCATCTAACAGTCCTTTACATTTAAAGCTGTAATCTAGTGTGCTCTATGGAGATGTGATAAATGAGACATAATTTGACTCCAGCTGAAACAGAATAGAAGCTGCTGAACTGTTGGAAAAAGTATTGCAAAGATTTCCAGTGTTTTCAGGTCTACTAAATTATTTGTGGCCTCACTGGTGATGTTTTACTGGTATCACCAAAGGGAAAAAAAAGACACAGTAAAACAAGAGAAATTAAAAATCCTACACTAAGATACATCTTCAACTGTACTTAAATCTGAGAGCTCAGGAGACTATTTTACATAAGATTAAGAATCTGTAGTGAAAAGATACTAATGCACCTTAAAAATACCTTCTGTAAGATTCCGTGGGAAAGTAGAAGGTGGGAGAACTAGGAACATATGATCGGGCACCTCAGAAAAATGTTTTTTCAAGAAAAGTATTAATTACTACATGGGTGGGTGCTTCAGAGGGTGCTGAATGTCTGCTTGGAATTTTCAAACACTCCTAACTCTTCTCAGGTTCACTGGAGGCATAGAGTGGTCAATACCCCTCTTCATATGTGTGACTGAAGCTGATTTAAAAGTCAAAAGCTTGCAAAAGATCCTCAAACTTGCATCCTATTTGATTATTGTAGGTACATTAAAGTATATAGGTTTGGTATATAGTGTATGCTAAAATATGTGTAGAGATAGGGCACTTATTTGAATCCTAGTCATGATTTAGACATTTAGTCTGAAAAATTTTGACAAAGGGCTTTTTAGCCCTTAATTATGTGCACAGACGGTACCACGAGAAAGAGATGAGCTGTAGTCATCTGTTTAGTACGTCTTGCACTGTGCTACCATTTGGTACAAAGGCCTCTTTGGAAGGTAGGAAATCCATTAATCGTATAATGGAAACACAGCTGTGCAGTCACTAAAAAGACAGGATGCTGGCAAGTGCTTTAGACTATTATAATGCCTTATTTACATGTATTTATTTTCTTCTTGTGGCTTATTGTGTGAGAATTCTGGTGTTACCTACCTACTTCCATGAGTTGTAACCAAAGCTTTTGTGCAGTTCTTATAGCTGATAGGGAATTTTGCAGATAATAACCCTTGAAAGAGAATTGTGAGGAATCAGCAGTTGTGCAAAAATCATGTAAGTTAAAAAGGAGAAACATCTAAAATGTATTTCAGACTGCAAGAATGGATGTCAGTCAGTAGCAGTTTGGTGTTGTCAGGAATCACAAACCAGTTCAGATTCCTTAAGGCCTCCCACTGTCCCAAGGCTCTCTGGGCGAGCAAAAGCATTGCTGTTTAAAACAATATAAAGTAAAAAAGCAGCAAATCTCCCAAACCACGCAGACTGCTTTGGGTGAGGTCAGTCCGCATTTGCAGCAGAACGCTCGATGCTCTGTAAAGATCCCAGTGTAGCCTCTCCAACCACGCCAGAAATAGCATCTTAATTGTGTTTCCAAACACAGGCCTCACAGGAAGAGCAATTATGAACACGGTGACACACACTCATGCAAGTGTAAGGCAACACAGGGTGCTAATTAAGGAACCTATTACTAATACCCTCAACATTAAAAACTATTTTAACCTATGTGCTGAATAATATTACTGCATTCCGATTTAGCAGTATATTGTACTATGCACAGAAATACAAAACAGGCAATTTTTTTCTAGAGATTTATTCCATAACTGAAGAATTTATTGATAAATCCTGTACTAAAATCATCTAACACAATAATCTGAAGTGTCAGTGTTTCCAAGTTAGAGGAAATCATTACCATAGGACATAACTATATTTTAAGTAAGAGACTGAATGTTTTTACCTCTGTTATCATCATATATATTTAGAACTTGCTCATTTATAGAATAAGCCAAATGTCATAAAAGCCAAAGGGCTTTGGTTCGTTATACAAAACTCTACTAAATTAGTTTACCTGTACGAAAAATTAAGAAATACTTAAAAGAAGAATCTTATCTTTATTTTTTATCCTTGTCACAAATTCTCCGGTGAGGGAGTTGTGACTGACTACTTGTTTGAGGGAATTGTTATAATTGTCAACTTTTACAAAACATGAGATTGTATAAACCATACTTTGAACTAAAGTTAACCGTATTTACTCTAAGTATGGGATGTTAAGGTGCACCCTGCTGTTTCAGCACTACATGTTGATGATGTGACAATATGTTCCTAGCCCAGGACTAGATTGATTCTGGCTTTCTTTTTCTCTTTATGCATTCCACAGTTGCTGTGATGAGGAGGATGGCAATAATTAGGATGGGCTTGATTTCACAGGTTACATACCTAGAGGGAATTCTCTTCACAAAACTGGATTTACACAAGCAGGGCACAAGGCATGGTTGCAGACTTAAAAACCAGAGATAAGTGCTAGCTACCTGAAGTAGGGAGAACTATTTCAGAGGTCGCTCTTCAAACCTCTCGTGGGAAGATGGACAGTGGCCCTGTAACAATCTGCAGAGTTCTATAAAGCAGCATTTGGCTTCTGCAGCAGCTCACACAGCCCCAAGCAGTTTGACTCCACTGCACAGGGCGAGACATATCAGAGCCTCATTTGTGATTCAGGGCAGTTTCAGAGAAACTACAGCACGAGTCTCACTTCGGGAGCTCCTTACACCTTTCTCCATATGCCAAAGAGATTTCGGCCTATCGGTTATCATTCCAACTGGTATATGTTAGCTAACTGCTGGCATCTGATTCTCTGCTGTAAAGTGTAAACTACAACCTTAACAATCTACGATCTTTATTAATATTTAAAGAAAATGTTTAATGTTTGAACAGCTTGTAAAAACTTTAATGAAGCCATTTGGAAACTAGTTTGCATATGGTATTATGGTCCTTAGCCTACCAGCATCAAAAATGACATCATTTTTCAACAAGATGAGCTTCTCTGTAGAAATACTGCTTCATTACAGTTCTGGGTAACTTCAGGGTATGAATTACATTTGAGCATGTTATTTTCCAGTTTCTGTGCTTAAGCAAAATGAAGGAAAATGTTTTTTTCTTTGTTTTTCAAGAGAATTTCTCTTCCTAAATCCAAAGTACATTTTTATTATTCTGTGTGTGTGTGTGTGTTTAAGATACTAGAATATGATATTCCTCATAAAATGCTGATGACAAAGGGACACATGCTTGATGGGAATTAATGAGGCCAGAGCACATCTGCACATTCTCAGTTAAGGAACCACTAATGCAGGTGTACAAAAAGAGAGGGAAATGGAAACTACAGGATGAAGTATAGAGCTGAATATTCCAACAAGATTTCTGAATATGGACACCCAATATTTTCAGTATTATGGATAGAACAGCAGCTAATGTATGATATAAACCATGAATTATGCAGGTAATTACTGATACACCAGAGTTATAAAGTCTACTATTATCGTTTTACTCATAGCAATGTTTCCTAGCTGTTTACCATCCATCACGTAGCTCACAGCTGAAAGAGAGGAAACAATTACAGCATTTTCACATAAATTTAAGGGAAGTCGCATGTAAAGAGACTGCAGATTAACATTCTTTTAGCATGGTTAAGTAATCAGGAACATCAGTCAGATAATGAGGGATTTTGTTGAGAAATTCAGATTGAAAGACATGCTAGCATAATTCCTTTTGCAGAAATCACGATTTTCTTGTGTTGTTATGATTCTTCTTGTTAAACCCATACAGTAAGCAGCTTTAGCTTTCTTTATAGCATTACTCTGTTCTACAGGGTTCCATAAGATCTTATGATACATCTGGTCAAACAATGCACCTGGAACATTTCCAATCTTCAGCTTTTTCTGCTAAACACAGAAAATAGCTGTGCAGAGAACTGGAATTCATTGTACACTTCCTGTCAATTGCAATCCATTTTAAAGGTAATAATTATTACAAGCACTATGCATGTGGTGCATATTCAATTAGAGAAAAGAAGGCAATTGCTGAACGAGGGCAGGCTGTTTGTAACAGACCCAGGGGCTCTGCAGAGATGCTCTGGCTCTGCAGTCAGGAACACAGGGCTCAGCCAGCACGTCCGTGACACTGCTGGAGCTCATCAGTGCCTCGGGAGGGAAAACCGGAGCTTGTAAGGGAAGTTACAGGACAAGAATGAGGGGCTGCTTCTCATCAGGGTATTAGGCTGGAGCTGTAATGATAGCTAATGTCTAGAGACCTCAGCTTTTGGACTTTTAGAAGGGTAGAAGACTCTGGCTTATTTTGTTTCCAATATAGGTTAGTTACCACAAAATTAGCAATAGTTTTTACCTACAATTTCAGGTATCTGCTCTTAATAGCCATAAGATAAATGCTGCATAAACCATTCTTTTAAAAACTGTGCTTACAACACTTGTACGTTTGTATCATTTTCTTCTCTCAAAAAGAAAAACAACAGGGTCATTTCCGTGTTTTTGAAAAGCTGCAAAATGAAGATTTTTACTATAGGCCTTGTCTCAAAAAAAAAAAAAGGAAAAAAAAAGGAAAAATCTGGGTGAAATACAAGAAGACAAGAGCAAGGTTTTTCCCTGATATTATTCATTTCCAAAGTATTTACTATAAGCAAAACTGGCTAAAACATGGGCAAAACTATTCTAATGCTATTCCAGTAAGACTAAATCTGCCCAAATACTATTTGATTTTCAGACTCTTGTTATCATAAGGAGCATCTTCTCCAGACCTTTCCATTGACCCTTGTTAGCTGGTCACCTGTGCTGTTTCCTGAGAAGCACTGCCTGAAGCCTCAGTCTTTACCACTTTTGAGTCTGAACTTGCAGGAGTTCAAGGAGATTGGAAATTAGGGATTTTTTTTTTTTTTTTGTTGTTCAGCTGCAGAAGGGGAACCATGCGACAGTGCTCATCAGAGCTAACTTTTATGGTCAGTCTCCACTTAAATGGAAATGTGCTTCATGCATGCAACCTATTCAATGCTAACCAAGAATTTGGACTTCACTGGGTTCTTTAGGCAAAGATCTCTTGTGTATTTTTGAAGAGTGCCAGACCTGAATGCCATGCATTAGTGTCTTGGGGTGACTTTGTGATGTATCCCCTGTTAAAAAGAATTTCTAGTTTACTCTCAAAGGACTAGCCATCAAATACATTATCTCATATCAGACAACCAGCTATATACCTTGGAAGACAGTAAAACCCCCATTCTGGTATGAAATTTTCCTGTATGCACTGCGATTGTGGTGTGCTGGGAAAACAGACTCCTCCTGCGCAGCACAGATGCAAAGACTGATTAGAATCTGGTGCTAGTGGTAACCTTTCTGAGAGATAACTTTCCTCTCAGTCTTTCTTTCTGCCAATCATTTGTGTAGAAATACCTGACCTCTTGCAGTGCCTTAAAGGTAATTTTTCCCTAAGTAGAGTTTCTGAATGAATCACGACAGCTGTCAATTAGGCTGCTCATTTCAAAAGGATGAGAATTATCCTTGTGTATCCTTATGTTTTGTGGCAGTTCTACCTTGTTAACAATCTAGGACATTTTGCTAGAAGTAGGGTTTTCCTCAGCCTAGAAATACTCTGAAATATTTTGTAAGTTAAGAGTCTGAATTGTAAGAGCCATTATAACCTGACACTTGTGGGTGTACTTTTCTTCCTAGAAGTATAAACTCATTATCTATAAACAGTCCAATGTTTGATCACAGAAAATAGTAGGCATTAACCAGAGATAAATTAGTATAGGCTGTGTGTTATAGAAGCAAGCCCAGCTCTCTTTGTTTGGTCTCTTAAACACTCATACAAATAGCATAACCAAAGCCCCAGAGCATACACATGTCCAGCTGTGGACTGTGACTGTGGAGGGTTTAGGATAAAGGCACATTTCATTTTGTGCTGCAGCTCCCAATGAAGTTAGAGGGCTGCTTCTCCCAAGTACAGTATGGGTGCTGGATATCAGGAGTGAGACCCCTCCCAAACTAGATCAATGCAGTTTGGGTGCTGGTAGTGCACCATCATCTCTACCCAGCTGCTCTCCTTCTCTCACAGAAAGATAACAACAGTAGCTGCAGTTCCTGGCATGTGCTTTTAACAAGAAACTCAGGAGAAATCATTCTGTTACTAAAGCAGAATTTGCAGAGCATTATTTATTTTCTTATCAAGACACAGCTGATGGAAGAATCCTGTAAGACGGTACCATGTATCTAGAGAAAGGAGATTTGTAGTTCTAGTGCTGGCTATAGGTCTGCTTGTAGCTGGTTTACAAGATACATAGGCCAGCAGAAAAGCAGTAGAATGTCGAGATCCCAGTGATGGTGCTTCATTTGGATACAGTGACTTCAGTCGCCTCTTTGCCCTTAGTCCTATAATGCTCTTTTTAGTAAACGCTGTCTGTTGGCATTCAGGTAACACTCCCTTGATTGATTTTTTTTTCCCCCCTTTCAGTTGATTTGGACACCTCCACTGCCATACTTTACTTTTACTCTATTGTTTTGCTTTGCTTCTGAAGTGAGTCTATAATCACGGATGGAACAGCTCCCCAGGGAAGTGGTGGAATCACCATCCCTGGAACTGTTCAAAAAATGAGTAGATGTGGCACAGTGGTATTCGGTTGATGATTGGACTTGACGGCCTTGGAAATCTCCTACCTCAATGATTCTGTTATTCTAAGTTTAAAGTCCATATTGAGACTATACTATAACATATTAGGGACAAGGGACTATAATGATTTGATTTGCAGTTTTTGACAAATTAAAAACATGTTTTATGACTGTTTTTTCAACCTGTTTTGATTAATATGATTAATTAGAATAAATGTATATGCTTAAAACCACAATCCTTTTACACAAAAGTGTCTTTGGAATGCAGCTTAATTTCTGATCCAGCAATCAGCTGATTGATCCTCAGCCAGTGTCCTTGTTGGAAGACATGTAGCTGCACCATCAATGAGCTAGGAACATTTTGAAAGCTTTATATATTTTCCAGGGATTTCCAGGAAATATTAGCTACTCCCTGCAAAGCGATGAATTTTATTAATCAGAGATAATCATGTCTGCTTTATAGTGTGGAGATTAAAATTTGAAGCAATCAGTACTATGTCCATCAGTGAGCAAAGCCCAAGACCAGTCTGAACTTTCAGTCCCCCAGTGCAAACTGATTTGCTCAAGCCTCCTTGTGAGACTACATGTCTTGGTAAAGTTACTCAGAAGTTAAGCACCACTGAGCTCTCTTGGTGTATCTTTAACTCATTCTCCTGCCTGTGTTAAACCTTGGAGGTGAAGGGCCACTGAAATCTTAACTTGGAATCTTGTGCACACAGCACGCCCTGTGCAGCTGAACAATCAGGCAGGAGCTCTTGTCTCTAATGCAGCTGTTCCCTTAATGGGTTTGCTATCAGGAGCAGCAAAGCAGGTGAGTAACTGTTTAACTCCCAGTGGGATTAGAAAGGCTGCTACACCTAATGTGAGAAAGCAACCTTCACCAACAGTTAGACACAACTGTTTCAGAGGTGACCATGAGAACAAGGCTTAGATTGGGGAAAGAATGGAGGCAGGGCAGTGTGACATAGTCCCTTGTTGGCTGGACATGCTTTCCTGTGTCTTCTTGTAGTTCCTTGGCTCTTCCATAGGTGATGCATTTCTGAATTCCCTTTCCAGAATTTATGACTTGCTGACACTATTTTGGCTGCAAAGAGAATTCTCCATAGCCTTGCACACGTAACCAAAGAGAGGTATTGCCCCGCCCCATTCTCATCATTGCAGTTGTTCCCCAGAGTTAAAGGAACATAACCAGAAAATGATTCAACTCATAAGTATGATGGATAATATTTATGGCCATTAGTCAGTACTCCACCACTAGGACAATGTGCTGGTCTTAGCTTGGCATTTGAGTGAAAGTGATAGAGGGCAGAGAGCAAAAGAGACCAAGGAATGTCTTATCTTCCTGTAGAAAACACAATGCATCCCTTTCTAGGGGTGACCTGTAGGGTTTTACACTCTGCCCACTTTTGACAAACCAGGGATTTCTATTTATCTCACAACTCAGTGGCCCAGCCACTGAGTTACTTGTAGCAGAGCAAATCAACCCAGCCCAGCTGTACATCTGAAGCCTAATGTAAAAGCTGAGCTGTAATGTCCCAAGATTTAGAAGTAAATGTCTGGCTGCAGCATAACGTGAGGTCAGATAGCAGCTGTAAATAACTCTAGAGAAAGCTGCTCAGAATCAGATAGCTTTTGATCAGATCCCAGCAGCTTCATCTTCTCCTTCACTAGAGATACATTGGATAAATTAAACTTTAAGTGCCTGAAATTCAGGAGCACTCTTGTTTGACCTAACCTTGTTGCCATGGAGGGCAGGGTCAATCTCACTGTTAAAATCATGATGACCATGGTCAGGTCAAGGATGAGGACTTAAAAATACTGCCATAAAACATCACCCACGTTAAAAAATGACAGTAAAAACACACAGAATGTTTGTAAATACTTAATGAAAATGGGGATAATTGAATTGAATGAAAACTATCTAAAGCTTCCATTTGCACTAAATCTTTGTTATATTACTTTTCTTATGACAGTGTTAAAATAATTCATTTGTTTGTGAAAAAATTAGTGTTGCTTTATAGCTGCAGATTCTGTAAGCTTCAGATGCTTGAAACCTAATATGTCTCTTTCATGGAATGTTTAACAGTGATTGATGGACTAATAAAGGATACATGGGGACTAATAATTACAGGCATCTTTTAACAGGCTTTTTTTATGGATGTTCCTAAATTCTCATTTAAGAACTGTAGATAAGTTCTCATTTTACATCAATGACTGAAGAAAAACTTTTTATTTTTTTTAGAGCAAATGATGATGCATTATGGCAAATGCAGAACTTGGGACTGGGGTCAGAAATACCTTCTCTATCACTGTATACTGGATTTTACCATCAAGCCATAAAATTTTAAAAGCAAGCAAAAAAAGTAAAGAAAATTATGCAAAGCTGTAAAGAAAAAGTATTTGTTTAAAAACAGCTAACACAATTTCGCAATCTGATTTAGAGTTTTAAATCTAATTTTCATGGTTTTTGTCAGCTTCAGCTCCAGCCTTAACTCACTGTTTTGTCAGCGTGCATTACAGTTCAGCACTCCTTACTGAAAGACCTGTCATACTGTAACAAAAGAGAGAGACTGCTTCGGAATAATTCTATAAAAGAACTGAACAGCCCTTGATTTTGGCCAGTAATGAGTAATAAAAATGACTTAGATTGGGAGAAAAGCCAACTGTCTGAGCAACAATATTCATTTAAAATGCACTGATGTTATATATGATGATGAGAATGCCAAGTGTGTGGCTTATTAAATTTGTTTGAAGAAATTCTTGGGAGGAGAGAAAGAAGGAGGCAGTGCAGGTCTCACTGAAACAGCTGCATATGAAAGGGTAATATTTGGATTAGAAAATAAATTAGAAGAATTCAAAGGATTTCAACAACAATGTTTGAACCATATTGCAAAGGAGGCTGAGGATTAAGGGCTTATGGGGAGGAGAAAAACAGAATAGGAAAGAGTGCATAAAACTCATAGCTCCATAGAGAAACACATAATCTCTTTTCTGTGTGTTCAAGGGTAAATCTGGTTTATTTTCACTATTTTGTTTTGCACTTGTTGAATAGGAGGGAATAACAGAGTAAGCATGAACAAAACCAGGATGCATTTAAACAGAATATAGTTAATTCTGCGGCTGAAAACTTCATAGGTGATTAAAAATATCACAGCCTTGGCTTTTTCTCTCTCTCTGAGGCTAGGCATCACTGAAACATGCAGATGAATCCCTGAAAAAACCTTCTTTTCAAATTGTAAGTTATATGCAAGGGGAGTAGTGGCACATTTAATTCAGTCTTTCAGCAAAACAGAAACAATTCTATAGTAGATTTCAATGTTGTTCTCTTACAATACGGTTATCAGAGAAAGGTTCGTTCTCTGCTGGAATACTTTCTGAAAGCATCAGACTCTGCTGGTATGAAGAAATACAATTGAAAAGACTTATACTGTTCAATAGCTAACACTTTGTTATGGGAGTACTGACCAGAACTTTTCAGTGATTTAAAATCTGTGAGACTCTAACAGTTGAACTGATACTGTGGCCAGTACTTTTTTTCTATCAAGCTGTTTTTGATAGAAAATTGGATTTTTGATTAAATTGAAATGTACAAGAAGTGATGAAATTTTCTACGTAAAATTTCCAATGCTTAAAAGAAAGGAATTGCTGAAAAATGCACCACATTGCATCATGAAAATTATAGTATTGGCCATGTGTTTCCATTTTGTCTAGGAGATAGATTTCCTACAATCTGGGGTTTTTGGGACATATGAATCAACGTTAAAAGGGAAGAAAACTGCATTTAAATGACTTCTTACAGGATCTAGGTGGTGACAGGGTTGTCTAAAATCACTCCCTATGCTGAAAAGTATTTTGAACCCTGCAGTGCCATAGATCTGCCTCAAGTTTTAAAAATTAATTACAATTGCACTAGTCATTTGTTCAAACAAAATCCAGATGATCAAATTTCACATTTCTCTCTAAACTCTAAATAACACAATGGAAAGAAAAAATCTCTATCTTTCTAATTACGACCATTTTTCATGAAACAGAAATTAAACAATGTCATCGCTTAAATCTGTGGGGCAGACTGCAGTTTATATAGTCCCTTTGCAAAAATCTACAGGGATCCAATCTCTCAGACCTCTTCTTACTTACCAGAGCTCTATGATTTCCTTAATTTTGAAGCATTTTTGTATGGCAGTTGGCGTAAGCTGTTATCCCCATACGTGCCTGACATTTCAGGTCCTTGGGAAGAACAGATTCTTAAATTCTTATATTTTTTGCTTATCCAGGTAATAGCAACTGTTTTCCTGGCAAAATCTCCAGTCTTTCCCCTAATGAAGACTGGCTTTTCAGTAATGTAATCCCATCCAGCTATATTCCAGTAACTGTTATTCCTTACACCAGTGGAAGACAAGATATCAGTTATTTCCATGCCCTACCTGTTTAGTTCTCATTTTGGAATCTGGTGACAGATTGTTGTAAGTGTAATGCGCCTGTGTGACTCCACAGAAAAGGACAGCAACAATACCTGAAATTCAGAGAAAAAACAGAGTTAGCTGCTTCTGTTTTCTTACTTAGGCTTGCAAAAGGCTGCATAAAAAAGCAAATTAATCTGTTAACAGCTTTTTACAACAAAAGAAATTTGAGAGATATGTTCTAAGGACAATCATGCTTTCATAACATTTCCACTGCTGTGTACTTGGAAATACAAAGGCTGTAGAAAATTTGTTTCAATTAATACGTGGTACGATCCAACCATAATCTAATTGACAGTAATTGTAAATGCAGGACTAACAATCGTAATATGTAGGACTTTGGATTATTTGAGAAAAATTGGCAGGCACTGAATAGGAAAGGAAAAAATAGTTTTGTTACATTTAAATGGCTTGAGACCACTTAAATGAAAATTCAGTACTTTCTAGCACTGAATGATTGCAACAGGGTAAAATCATTTTAGTCTGTGCCTGATTGTAGCTTATCACAAGCAGTGGGTAACAATGTCAGGGTGAACAACAACACATTGCTTAAAAGTGATGCTCTGGCAGCTGCAAGCTGTGCTGCCTGGAACAACCAGGTCAGTGACTGTAGACACATGGCAGCAGTTATAGTCCCAGCTTCTGGAAGGGCTGGAGGAGCAGGGAGCCAGGTTTGTCAGGAATAATAATAACAAGCTTGTTTTACAGTGATATTTTTCAATACTTGTTCCCTGGCCCTGGTCCCAAGTCACTAGAATCACAGAGTAACATCACTGCAATGCAGAATTGTAATTAAAGTAGCTGATAAGATTATAAAGTCTGGACACAGTGCAGGAGAAACCCACACAGGGAGAAAACAGAAGAAAATAGTGTCCATCAGTAGCCATACATAAATGCCCATGGAGGGAGAAAGCTCTGTGTTTTTGTTAAGCTCGGGGCATGTCTACATAGGTAATTATTTACACAGCAGCTCGGGGCTTTCTCGTGTCCATTCTGATCATCGTTCCCTGAAACCCTCCACACACGCCTCCCGAAGCACGTGGAGTGGGCTGAGCACGAAGCCAGCCAGCAGTGGGATCGCTGCGGGCCCAGCATCTCCAGGGCTCACATGCACACAATTTTCCACCATCCACCCCACCGTGCTTTAGTCCCTGTGCCTTTCAGCCCTTCTCCTCCCTGCCTCCCGTGTAGGAGCTGCAGCATGCCTTAATTAGCCTTTTAGTTCTGCTTCCTCATGGCCTGCTCTGCACATTGCTAGATAGTTTTTAGCTCACAGGCTGCTCACATGTCCTGACATTATACTGATGAGTCTGTGGCAACAAAGCAAGCAGAAAGATGCCTGTCCAGGTTTAGGCACTATTCATCCTTGTGATGTGATTGTGCTACAGCTTTCTAGGCATTTATGGGGTTAAACAAGCATGAACTGAAACATATAAACCAGCTCTACTGGAAGCAAAGAGCATGAAGTGGAATGGTGAAAATAATCTCAGTCTGTTCCTCCAGTCCTGTACTGGAAACTGGGTAAAGCTTCCTCCATCTTCTCCAGGATGGTGACTCTCTTGACTTTATGAGGGCCAGCAAGAAGGGGCTCAGTATGGGGGCAGAACCTGCAGCACTGCACCTTTGGCACAGCAAACCCAATACAATCAATCTCCTACTTCAAAAGCATTAATAGGAGCAGGCAAGGCTTCAGAGTCCCAGGAAAAAAGGATAGCAACACACTGAACAAGTGTCAGTTGCCTCAAGCACTGGTGCCTCAACAGGTTCCTTAACAGGCTTATCCAAATTTCCAAAAGTTTGAATTTTAGCAGCAAGAGGGCCCTTGAGGTAGGTGAAATATCCTCCTGCCCTGAACCACAGCACAGATAAGGAAACAAATCAAAGTAATAATTTAGACAATGCTGAAACTATTTTATTTGGGGAAGATTGTGTGTGTGGGCTCTGTGAATTGTCACATACCAGTTAAATTAATCATTACCTTACTATGCCTTTCTTTAGACTCTTCTTAAATTGCTAACCGAGAAAACATTGGGCAAAAAAATCCTATTTTCTTCACTTGCAAGCCCCTCTTTTATTCTGGGAAGAACAGGCCTGACATTAATATGCCTTTGATGGAAGACAAAAGTATGGAGTAAATACTTCTGAGTTGATTTGGCACAAGGGACAGCTGTCATCAGAAAGAAAATATGGAAACAAATATATTTTTTTTTCCCCCACAAACCACTGTGGACATTTTCTTTGCTTCTGGCTTCTCTTTATATTGTAAATTTACCTGTTCTGCTTCTACAGAACACTGACTCTTTAGCCAAGAGAAATTCCGCTGAGCTTTTCATGTGTCTTTGTTTTTTAATATTTATTTTCTTAAATCTGTTTTGATATTTATTTTTTTCTAGCTACAGTAAGACTTTTCTTCACTGTAAATAGTGTGGGGAGTGGTCAGAGATTTTCACTGCATAAATACATTGCAGGGAGTTTATATTTTGGTGAGGTCTAATTGCTCTCATAAATGTGTCTAATTCTTTTTTCTCAGTAACCCTATTTGATTGTGCAGAACTGATCTGGGGAGTTTAAAAATTCTCAAGGCATTAATAATATGCAATGGGATGCTCAAACAATGACATTTCAGTTAAAAATACAGCCAATCAGTAATGTTGCTAAGTATCACTAGCTCCAGGCTCAGTAACCAAAATGGAGATAAGAGTTTCTGATGCAGTTTCTTCTCTATTAATCATCAGGATGTCAAGTCTTGCATTTTTAAAATTGACTATTAAATTCAACTGTGATTATAAACTGGTTTTGACTGCTCAGAAACTGTTAATTATGGGTAGTGAGAGAACTGAGAGTGTCATGAGGAATAAAATGGCTTAAATCTGATTTTGCAATAAGAATAAATGAACTGAACCATGCAATTATGCAAGTGTAGGAACCAGATACCCTGTTTCCAGGGAGGACTGGGGGAATGCAGTGGAATATTTCAATTGCTACAATCGAAGGCTTAATATGTACCAGCCATGCCTCTCACAATGACGAGTTCGTTAAAAGGCATGGAGAAAATTGTTTGTGATGAATACCCATAAAAATGATTACTTCAGAGTAATGACCAGTTACATGTTAAGTGGAAAGGAAGGAGAAGTACCTAAAGAGGCAAACACAGAACACTGCAGTTACAAGGAAAGAGCAATCTGGATTTCTTTGTAGGACTAATAAAGGTGGATTTTGAGGTTAAAGCTGGGTAGCAAAACACTGAATGGACAGAGTATGGCACATAAATAAGGTTGTTTTTGTGGGCTTGCTTTCAGAGAGAAACAGGTAAGAGCAAATGTGGCAATACTGGAGCTGTAAACAGAAAGTATCCATTCGATGTTGGGAGGCAGAAAAAGCAATATGGCCCTTTTACCAGTCCTCAATAGCAGACTGCTGGCGACAGCTCACTCACTTGTTACATTTTTAAGTGGCAAAATTAGTAATTACTGAGACACTTAGTACTGCAAGTGCAGCACAAAATGCTAACTTAAAGTAAGCAGGGAACGTTTTGCGTTGAAATAGGTGGTCTGTTTTTAAATGCAATACAACTCCTTGTGTTCGTTAACAGATTACTGAAATTTTTCTCTTAATATAAAAGATGAGACACTTCACAGAAAAATGCTTATAGTCACTAGAAAACTTTCAGCTGCAGATCAACCTCTTTGGAGAGGTTTATTAGAAATAAAAATTCTACCATTTTATTTGATTTTTTTAATAACAGAGAAATAGAGACAGCTTGTTGGCTGTTAATACAGCTAGAGAACTCACTTTAGTTTTTACAAATACATGTAGATGAAATGGTTGTTAAGTCAAAAGATAGTAAGATAAAAAATATAGGATAGGAACTTGTATATTTAATAGTATCTTGCTGAAAGAGTAAACCTTAAAATGATAGTGTGGGAATTAATTTACACGTGCTAATCTGAAAATAGCTCCTATATTGTCACTGAAAGACAAAATCTTTTTTTACATCATTTCACAAACATGCAAAAAGCAATGTCAGAGAAGAGCAGCATGTGCAATGTGCTTTTAATGCAAACCTGTAAGTGAGTGGCCACAATCAAAACCTGAGAATTTGCTAATTTGAGAGACTAAAACTGACATTTGTCTCCAGCTGTCAGGTCTTTTGGTGGTAAAAAAGGGAATGTAGAAAAAGAAACCCCTGAAACCTCTACCTTCTGGTAGAGCAAAGGAATAGATAAAAATACAGCTTCATTTCAAAAGATCTGAAAGTAAACTGACCAGTTTTCATCCCAACTTTGAAGTTTTCCAGAGCTTCTGGGATGCCTCTCTAAAGATGCACAACATACTGAAATCTCACAGTAAAGCAGAAGGAACTGGCCTTCCATCAAAGGTGGTGAAATGCGTGGAAAAGGGAACAGTGAGGATTGGGTAAAAGAGAAATTATTTATATCAGATAACATTTACTTTGGAGTCATATTTATGTCAGAATCTCCACAGCATCTATTGGGATGCAGACTGATCGTGTGAGTGGCAGGAAATGAGACTCTGTGGTCTGCCTCAAATTGCTTCAGTAATAAGGCCGTACACCCAGTGGCAACAATATCCCTGCTCAGGCTGTTTTCACTGCGGGTATGAAGTGTGACTAATCATTTTCTCGATCCTAAAGAAAAGACTTAAGGCTTCCTTCACCAGACCTGCACCAATGCAGAACCAAAGCTTGTGCTTTGTTCATGAGGCTTTTATCTCTGGAGTTGTCTGAGGTTGATTTTATGTTGAAGTGAAAGAAAGCAATAAAAGATGGAGCCGAGGGGATTTTTTAGGCCCTTATCTGAGAACTGTTCATTGGTATTGCACCTGGCTGCTTCAAGTAAGACCTGGGCTTCAGTGTTGTACTTTAGTAACCCCAAATGAATTGCTGAATTCAATTTAGATTGGAATTCCTATGGTGTTCAATACCATAGGAATAACAGCTTTTATTCTGGACATGCTAAGAGTGCTTACCCTGTTTGTTCTGAACCTCTGCACTAGCAATAAGACTCCACTGTCCACATTTTATGCAGCTGATTTTTGGTCTCAGCTTAATGCCTTGCTAGATGTACTTTTCTCTAAAAACATGCACCTTTCTCTTTTTCCCTTACTGCCTTAGAAGGCTCTACCTACAGCAGCCCCTAAATTAGCCAGACCCAAGGCCTGACTCCAGTAAGGGATTTGCAGCAGTCGAGCTCAGCTGTCATCTGTCTCTGCACAGCAGTGCAAGTGCCATCTTCTTACCTATGAAGAGCCGGTTTTCCTAATCAGGCTTAGATTTCATCCTGTGCTCCTGGGAGTGGCAGAACTACAGCTTACAAGAGTTGTGGTCTCTTTCCTTTTGACCTGGAAGCCAAGGTGTCCCTTCTCCCTCCTTACTGGCAGGAGTTTGCCTACTCTGTATGACACAGCATGGCACATTACTGATGAATAAAGAAAAGAAAACCACACAGTTTAGAATTTAAAGCCCAGAATATCTTCCTTGTGTAGGATAATGTCAGCTCAATGAACTAAAGCCCATCAGGCACCAAACTGCCTTGGGTTCACAGTGCTCAGTACTGCAGATCGAAATGTTTTAGTAGATCCCTTCTGAAAGAGTCACAAGAAGTACTGGTGACAGCATTTTAAAAAAGCAATGAGGTAGATGACAGTTTCTAGACAAATCACAGCAAACAGATAGGAGAAGTGAACAGCACGGGGATAAATGCAATTTGTCAGCAGTACTAAAGAAAATGGAAGCTGGTGACATTTACTCTTGCTATGTCCTCGATACAAAGGTAGCACAAAATTGCCCCAGTGAGAGACCAGATCTTTGGACTCATCCTGGGTGCCTCATTCATAATATGCTGCTTACTTATTTTTGGAGGGAAAGGAGGAAAAGCTTTCCTGCTAGGTTGGCTCTGTGAGCCCCTGAATAAGAAGGCAGGTGTCACAAAGGCAGACACATCACAAAATGTTCAGACAAGAATTGCTGAAGGTGAGGAAGCAGCAGTAATTTATTATCACAAGCTTTTCCCTTTATAATGATCAGAAATCAAAGGGCTCTGAAAACCAATAAAGGAACAAAAATGATGCTCTCCAACAATTTTTTCCTTCAAGGTCTATTGTCTTTTTTGTCTTCGTAATGCAGGTCTTTACTGTGTAAAAATCAGAGGTGCTTGGCTGCAATTTTGATGCTTTTACTCTGAGTCCCTATGTGACTTTGAAGATGCATCAGTTGAACACATACATGCAAGCCAATTCTCGTACATATGCTTGAGTGTATTTCTGCAGGCAAATTAATCTCTTTTCATTTGAATATCTACTCACTTCAAACAGCTGTAGATAGAGAAGGTTTAACTGAGGTGACCATTAAATGCCCATGTTCATCACGGAACCTTTTCCAGACTGAGTGATCATTTAAAATTTAGAAAATTTTGTTCATTATAAAACAAGATAACAAGCAATTAATAAATGCTAGATGTACTTTCCTCATTTATTTCAACAAGTGCTTAATTTAAATAATTTATGATTTTTTTCATAGCCTACTAGTAAATACTATGTAATGAAGTTTACAAATGAAAACAACTCTATTAACACTGACCTTACTCTAGTATTCTGTTATTACAGCTTTGCTCAGCAGTCAGGAATGATATACTTCAGGGCAAATGAGAAAATGCACATATTAGATTTTAGTGTATAAGAATCAATTTATCATGCATATGTCACAGCTTGATGATACAGCTATAAGATTAATAACCATAACATTAATTTATAATTTCCAGTTCCCAGTATAACAATAATTGTTTAGTCATCCCAGACTTTTATTTTGATTTGCTGGTTCGATCACATCCATTTTTCAACCAGAGTCAGGCCCATATATTGTGTGTTGTATATCATGGGATGTCTTGAGGCAGAGGAATGAAATATTCTCTAAAATATTGACCTGTACTACTCTCCATTTAAATTTTATTTTAAAAATCTGCAAGCTAAACAAGTGAGCCTTACCACCTACTTTACCCACTAAAAAGCCAGTAAAGCCCATTATTTCTAAATTATGAAATACTTCAATATTACACATCAAAAAGCTCAGAATGATTGAAGGACTGCAGTGGAAAGCATTATAAGAATAAAATTATTTTGCAATTACATTACTTAATAGCTACAGGGAAGTACTGATATCTAGTGTTAATCCTTTGAAGTTCATTTAGAAGGAATGAACGTAGAAAACACAATATCCAAGGAATGTGAAGATGAATATAGGCATAAATGTCTAATGGAACAAGTTAATTTTTGAAGCATGTTAGCTGAATTCAGAGAGTTCAAACCAGGAGTGTGGTCCATTGACTGCAGTGGTGCAGCTGTGCTATTGCTGGAGAATCTCTGGATTCTCATGGCTGCTCTCAAGAACAGGCACAGTTGGTTGTGAAACCAGAACCTCCACGCATTGAGACGGACAAAGGGCAAAGCAAGAAAGCTGGAAGAGACTGGAAATGGTGGAGTGTGGATTAAGAGCTGACTGTGTCCTGAAGGATGACTGACTTTTTCCTGGGCTCCCCCTGCCTTCTGCAACAGGGGCTTCGTGTGTAACCCACCTGTGTGGGGACTGCACACAACTGCATTTTGCACAGGTTTCCTTAGCACGGGTGCGAGAAATCAGAGCTGAACCACAGTTGGCTGAAAATTTCTTAACCAATAGAGTATTTCTCCTGCTGAACTGGGAGTTTAAAGTAATATTTTGAAAGGAGGGGAATTGGAACTATTTCAGAGGAGATTGAGACAAGATGAAAGCAATATCAAAACTGGTTAAGCCAGACAACTAAAGGGCAATGTCAGCACAGTACTAATAAAGTAAATGAATTTATGAAACACATCTTTGAACTACTGAAGCCACAAGAAAGGCTGGATGATTTTTTCCATAATAACAGCTTCTGACAAAAGCCTTTTACAGAAGTTAAGTGACAAAGATTTAATCGATAAAAGTTTCAAGACTAAACTTTGCCTTCTCACAACAGTGTAATTAAACAATTTCCACCTGAAACTCAGAACCCATGAAAAAATGCTAGCGACATATCTAAAAGGGCTTGGTACTTTTTTTGGGATATATGTGGTGGTGAAGTAATTATCTTTCCTTCATCAGTTCCTTTCATGGTAAGAATTAATTAAATTTCCCAACAATTTTCTATTTTTTCCCTTAAATTGAAACTTTACTTTGGTTCCAATCTCTCCCTCTGTCTCTGCCTCTGTCCATTTAAAATTCCTTACCATGGCTACTACCACCATCTGTGGTGTTCAATAATTAAGTCTTTTATTTCAGATATTTTATATATTACAGCAGAAAAGAGCAATGAAACACTCTTCAGGGTAGCTACCAGGAGAGACTCTGCTGTCCATCATCACATTTGCAGTATGCAAAAAAGACATATACCAATTATTTTTGTCTGGACATACAGTTTGTTCCTATGCCTGAGAAATGGAAATTACCTTTGGTGCAGCACCTGAGGCTCTGAAAGACATTAGTGTTTCCTTTACAGATCTACTTTTTCTGTGTAATGTATAATCAATTGTTCAGTTGCTGAAACATAGCATCCTTGTGCTCTGTGAGGAATGCATTTTGAAACAGTCCTTACTTGGAGGTCCCTGGATTAGGAAATCAGTACCTCCAGTAGGAGGCAAGAGATCAACAATCATCCTTCTTTGCTTCCATTCTTCTGCAGTATTCATGCCACATTTTTAAGAGCTTGTTGAGTCCAACCCCAGGCAGCAGCTCAGACTCCCACAGCTGCTCACTCCCTCCCTCCCCCCTGGTGGGATGGGGGAGAGAATGACAAGGTTATGAGTGAGAAACCTTCTTCCTCCAGCTTCTCTTGCTCTGGAATGGGTCAGCTGGGATCAGCTGTCCTGGCTGTGTCCCCTCACAGCTTCTCGTGCACCCTCAGCCCCTTTGCTGGTGGGGTGGGGTGAGGAGCAGAAAATCCTTTGGCTCTGTGTAAGTGCTTCTCAGGGATACCTGAAAAATCCCTGAATTAACAACACTGTTTCCAGCACCCCATTAGCTACTGTGAAGAAAATTAACGCCCAAACCAGTACAGAGCTGTTAAGAGATAAAATGGACTTTCATTCAACCTGGTATCTGATTTTCTTGATGTAATGAAATACCACCCTTTTGTTCAGTTTATGTGCCACTGTTTTCATTCATTGCCCTGAAGAATATGGCAGCAAACAGGATGAAAAGTTGTATAATTAGTGAGACCAAGATGCCAGAAGATGCAGATGTTAATACCCATTCAGAAATAGTTTGATTGTGTGGCTGGTAATAAAAAAGTAACATGCTGGCTCCAGAGAACTCAGTAAAAATATAACTGTTGCCTTCAAAAGACTTTGAACAATTTTGCAAACAAAGCAGCATGGGCTGCATTACCACTCCATTAAGGATTTTTCTTCTGATTTTCCCTGACATGAATTAGAGCACTAGATTTCAGGGGTGACAACCTCCAGAGCATTAAAACAAACAAGGTCATGCAAACTTTGTTCTTTTGAATGACACTATACAATAGGTTGCTGTAGAGGTAAACTATATCTATTTACAATTTTTGCCTACACTTCTGTGTACACTTTAATGGAGGCCCTAGGTGCATAACTGACTGTGATTGTACAATTTATTTCCTGGCATTAATGAACAAAAAATCGGATCACACATCTTTCTACCTGTCACTGGGACATGGCTGTGCCAAAGATGTACATGTAGGTGCACTGAACAAGATGACTTTTTTTTTCCTAAATGCAGAGGTAGATGCCACCCACTGGCCCCTGTTCTCTGTTTATTATTCATAATTGGTCTCAATTATTGATAATTGTGAAAAATGAGAAGGGCCCAGGACACGCAGCGTGTCCAAAGGAGCACACAGTTTCTGGTAATCACGGTAATCACTATTTCCCTCCTCGTACTTACTGTTAGCTTTGGTCCCATAGCTGGCCAGAAAATAGGGGGATTAATAGAGGAACTAATAGGCATGGGATAATGCAGGGAAGAAAGAGTGAGGACTTGAGCCTGATCTATTATGTCTTTGTCTAGAAGAAAATTCAATGTCACTACAGATTTATTCTTAAAGATGAAACAATCTTCAATATAGCAACAGGCTTTTAGAAGCTTTATATATGATGTCATGCCTAAAATAAACCAGGCCTTTTACCCACACTAGAGGCACAATGTAAAACTGCTTTTATTCAATTAAATGCAACACTTACCTGTAAGCCCAGCGGCTTCTGCTGATAAGAAGGCACTCCAGGATAGGAGGAAAAACAGACCTGTCTCCAACATAGGAAACTCATACAGCTTTGTAAATTTTGTCAAGTGCTAAAAGATTACTAAGGAAAAATAAAAACCCAACTGTTTTGTAAGCTAAAATTACCAGTCTGATAAAGGATGAAAGAAAGAAAGCTCCCCCACCATACTCATCTATACATGTTGAATTTGGGAAAAACGGCACAGCTTCTAACTTATCTCAAGGAGGAAAATCCAGAACAGATTTTAAAGTCAGCTATTTTAAGTACTTTTGTGGAGATTGAATTAATACTTAGTTGGTTGCATTTGATATTCTTTTTCCCAGAAAAAAAGAAAACAAAGTATTTTTGTTCAGTGTTATAAACAAACTGGCATTTGTTCATATTTGTGTGAATGCAAGAAAGCTCAAAATCACTGATCTTTCTACAGTAGCATTTTATATGAACTGTAAAACACAAGAAAAAACGCAGGGCAACAGACAGGCCTTTCGTTTCCAGCTTAGTTAAACTGATGGACTTGTCGGTCACACTGACACAGTGTAGTGTTTCCCTTGTATTTTTGTGTAATTGCTGCTAGCCTGAAGTTCATAAATAAGTTCCTGTACTTAATAAATTCATGTTTTAGCCTCAAAATACTTCAAAACACTTTCCTTAAAATACAGTTATTTACAAATAGGATGATAAAGGCCAGAGTCCTGCCTAAAGTTAAAGGTAAAAAAGAAATTTGTAGATTCTGACAAATGACATTTCCTGTCAATTTTTGATTTGTCTGTTTGTTTGCAAGCACTTGAGCCTAGAGTGAAAAGCGTCAGGCTCAAACTAAAGATGGTCAGTCTCAGATATTGCATATTATTTCCAACATATATAGATTTGCTCCCTGAAAACAAACCATAAAGGATATTAAAGCTGTGACAACAGCATAAGAGGATCCCATGGCAAATGATCCAGCAAAGATCCCCAGAAAATTTCCCACTGACCGGAAGAAAGCAGCAGCATCAAAAGCATTAGGATTCTCCTTAGGACTGTAAATGGATATGGAGCTGAAAAGAAAACAAAGGGGTGGGGGAGAGGGAGAGAAAAAGGAATAACAAATTCAATCACATTGTAACAACTTTGGAATCAATAATTGAAAATGAACAGTTTTAGGCACTCAAAATGCAAAACAAGACTTCTCTGGGCTAATAGCAGATGAGAGCAAAACAGATGGAGACTGGGGAGAGCCAATTTATTTTCAAGGTATCACACTGGAAATAGTCTACTGCCAGTCAGTAACACTTTTATATTAGATGTGCCATAAACAATATTGTTTCCAGGCCAACAAAACATTAGAAGGTGGTAGGTGGAAAAGAAAACTGCAGGGAAGATAGATAACTTTGAATTATTTATTGGCCATATGTCCTCAGAGCAGTTACATATTTGCAAATATCTTTGATAGAAAGTGCATCTCTGTGGCTGAGGTTCAAATGGGTGACACAAATCACAGCAGGTACCACACTTGCAGCAGCAATTTTATTACAAACCACCAACTATTTCCTTTCCTGGTGTAACCCTTCATAACCAGAGCTGGAACTGTATCAAGAGCTCAGCAATAGGAAACCTTGTGGACAGAATGGATGTTGTCCCTCAGAAAGAAACTGCTGCAGTTTTCCAAGGTCATCTCCTGTATCCCACCCCAGACTGCAGCCACCACAGGTATTTTGGAATGGGAAAGGATGCCACCAAAGCCAAGGGGCTGTGCACTAAATAGTTCTTTGAGCGTCTCAGTTGTTATTTGCCATGAGTCAGTTCTTACGCAGAACACCAGTAACTCCATGTATATATGTATTTTTTTCTTGTTGAAGTGTTATATTTAGCAGATACAAAATAGCTCTAAGCCTCACAAACTAATTAAGCAACATTTTAGATCTTTATGTTCTCTTGCTTTGAGTACTGCTTTGAGTACTTTCATGATCCTTGTCAAAGAAAACGTGCTGAGCTTGGCACTGGATCCCAGAATGCACCTTGGATTGCTGGAAAACAATTGATATTTTAAGAATTAAAAATTTAGAATTTTTAAAAAGTTGTGAATATTTTAAACTTTTGGGTATTAAGAATGTGATCCTTGCAGTCTGTTTTTCATTTGGAGATAAGGCTTAGAGTTGAAGTTCTGTATAAGGGATTTTCTAAATAGTTGCATTGAAATAACATGAAGATGTGAAAAGAGTTCTCATGCTTTCAGTCTGCAAAAACAGCACAAGGATTCTCAAGGCATATGGTGGAGCACCACAAATATGAGGGGTGAGTGCTCAAGTACTGCAACAGAAGTAACTGAGGACTAAAATCTGTTATCTCCAGTTATGCTGATTAGCACCACCGCAAAATTAGTGAGATGATTTGTAGTGGAAAGTGCTATTGATACAAGGACACAAAATATTGGTAGCAGATCAGCAACATGTTGCTATCTAATTTTCAGTCCTTTTTCAGTGGTGACTTTCTTAGACCAGGGGATCAGTTATAATTCTTTGTTTCTCCTGCCTAAAAACTTGTAGGTGTGTCTTGACAGCAAAGCAGCCTCTTGGTTCTTTGATGTTTGTCCCAGCCAAGTACACAGACTGCAGCTGCTGGTCTGTTTCGCTTAGTGAATTATAAATCAGGAAATGATCTTTTGTGCCACTGGTGCTGTGGCCTGCATTGAGTGGTAAATTCAGAGAGGTCCTAAAATCAAGGAAAATGGTTCCATTAGAATGATGGGTGTCTGACCATGGAAGGGATGCTCAGTAAAAAAAAAGGTCTTGACATGGAGTGAAAATGTTTTAGTCAAATGTAACCTATAGTCAGTAAATGGCTTTTTATTAAGTATGTTAATCTTAGGGCAAGAAAAGTTGACTTTATTAAGACTGGTTAGGGTTACAGTTTGCCCTCCAGTCTACCAACAGGTTTCAGGTCTGAAGAAAACTAGAAGAAAGCATCCTATTCTTAAAGTAGTTATTTCAGGAACAAATATGAAGTGACTCATTCTCACTGAGAAATTTTTCTACTCAGTGTGACCCCCACGATTTTTTAAAAGCACCATATCACAACATATGCACATTATGCTAACTGTAGTTTCAGGTCTAAATCTTTCCACTGAACAGCTGTTTCCCTGCAGCTCAAAGATTATCTACATCTACTTTTCATTTTGTATTGATCTGTACTAGAGCTATTTAATTTTCTGGATATGTTTCTTTTTAGCAGTAACATTTAATCCTTTCAATCATCCAAAATACACACAAATTTACCTGACAGTTTTCCTATATAAGCTGCAATTTAACAGAACGGGATTTTACCCTGTTTATTCCAGTACTTCCTCCCAAACCAATTATTTGACCTAAAAACAAAATTGCAAAGTTTAACACTGGAAAGAACCATAATTAAAATTATAGTGCCTCTACTCTTCCTTTTCCTTGGAGAGCAATTCAAGAGGCCTGCTGGCATGACCTGCCCTCTCTGCTATCTGCTCTTTGTACAGAGGGGTTGATTGCAGTTCATTAATAAGCAGTGCGGGAGAGTTTGATACTAAATTTCAAACTGTGTTTAGTTTTTAGAGGCTTTCTAAACGCTGAACTCGTTTAAGAAGAAGAAGAAGGGAGAGTTTATTTCTATAAATTTGTATCAGAGGTGGATTAAGGGAGGCCTCAAAGTAAGGGCAGTAGAGAACCGTTTTCAGAGACTGATGAATGAACAGATTTAATGGCAAAGGCCTGCTTTATCTGCCACCCATAACGACAAAGAGTGCAGGGATGGGAATGAGATATTTTTGTTGGCTCCTCACGGAGTGCTCAATATATGTATGTCACAGACACCTGTCCCTGTCCCTACTACCTGTCTGTATGTGAGCTTGGTAACCTCTGCCTCTCCTTCTGGTTGGAGTCAGGAATAATACTTCACTTCCTGGCTTATAAGGATTAGCCAGCACTTTCTGTGTTAGAAAGCTATTTAACAGATCTCTTTTTATTTCCATTTCTTCGTTTCCTTGAGCAAACAACACTGGACAGGGTCAAGTGCTTTCACAGCTTTCAAAAAGGGAAATATAGGCAATACTTATTGATAACAATATATTGCAAGTTAAGGTGGTATCTTTAGCTTGAAGCAGATGAAGGATTAACAGTTTGTGTCAGTAGTACCACGCTAATCATTCCACTTCCCTCCCCTCATCTGTTAAGATCACTTTAGGATGAAAGCTCAGCATGACAAACGCTTTCTTTCTACACACTTTATAGGGATCTAATACTAAAAGTCTGCATGACAGAAGGGCTATTGCAATAGAAAGCATCCAGTCATGTTTCCAGCTGCATCTTAATTGAGTACTTTTTGCATCTTCAGTTATTCTTAAGCAAAATCTCATTTATTCATAAGATCTTTTTCTTCCTGTTAGTTTTCCCAGCCTGTGAGTACAGCACAATATATTTTCCTTGGAAAAAAGAAATAAAATGGAAAGCATTTAGCATTAAAGCAGAGATTTTTTTCAGTAATTCATGCAAATTTTTTGAGGAAAAAAATGTTGTTGAGGTTAAATCTTGTATCCTACTTTTGTTTCTGTCCCAACCTGAGGTGCGGAGGGCTAATGTGGCAGCATTGAATTAAGAGATGTTAGTCAGCTTTAACTAGCAGAACAACATAAAGATTCTCTGTTTTGATAGAAGCCAAAGTGATGCAACATCCGTATCGGATGAATTTTAGAAAAACACATTATGCTGAAGAAAATACATTCAAGCATCAGAAGGAAAATGTGTGCAAACAGCAGGATATTTCTAATAGAATTATGTAGAATCAGTTATTAGAAATAACCAGTAAACAGACTTTTATTCCTGTCTTCCTCCTGTCTATTTGACCAACATGCAAATAAACAGCTTTGGGGAGGAACATTTCTTTCCACTGGCTAAGCCAAACAGCTTCCTTTAGCCAAGTGCCCTTCTTTCTCCTTGCTACTTCATCACGTGCCATGTAAGCACAGCACAGAACAGAATCAGGAACAATGTGAAGAAAATAAAAAAAATACCTGAAAATACAGGAAGGTCAGATGTTCCTTAAAATACCTTCATTGAACAAAGTGGGATCTCCCTCAGGTGATAAATAATTATAGAACTGCATGGCGATTTCATCAGCTGCTAATTAAGAAAAAATAAAACAGGCCAGAAAAAAGTATTCTAGAGTTCAAGGTGGTTTTTAAGAAGGAAAGAAGGTTATTTTTCCTGAGATTATAATTACACAGAAAAAGGTAGCTCACTACAGCATGTTCAAAAACTTGGATCTTTCAGAGAAGTGGATTGAACCAAACAATTTCTGTTCCCACACAACTTTTTGACTGTATAGTTTTCCTAAGAGTGTTGGAAGAAAGCCAAAAAGTCAGAGCTGTAATTTACCCACAATATGTGTTTGAACTAGAAGGCAGAAGTGAAAGCCCATGCAGGGCACCAGCCACCCACACCTTCTCTTGGCAAGCCTTAGGCTGGTAGAGCCTTCTTAGGCTTCCTCACAAAAGATCTCTCACAGGAAGAACAAGTAGATGAACTATAAAGATAAAAACAAATGAATTTTGGGATGTGACTGTGCCAAGCCAATAAAAGCGTGTATGAAGCAGAGAAGCTTTGCAGGCAGTTAAGGCAAAGAAGAGACACACCAGAGCAGGAAGGCTTAAGGACTAGCAGAAGCAGTCAATTTTAACAGTTTTGAAACAAATATATGGAGACCTTCTAGCAGACAAAAATTTCAAACAACAAACAAACTTATTGTATTTTTCAGACGTGTTAAAACAGTGATCAGTACAATAAAAGAACACAGAGGAGTCTTTTGTACATCCTTCTGTATAAAGGAATCTGTCTCCATGGAATTTATTCCTGGCAATATTTGCACATTTTTAGATGTTTAAGGTTCCTGAAACAGAGACTTTGCAGAAATATAGATATTAAGCTTTCTGTTTATATAGATCTTTATACAAGAGCCGAAAAAAAAAAAAAAGAAAAAGGTACTGGTAGTTGAATTACTGCCCAAGTGGCCAGCATTTGAACATTCATTATGGGTACCCAAAATTTTATTCTCCTTAGCAATACAGGACATTGTGGTTTTTATTCCACTTATAGCCTGGTTTCATCACACTGCTACTAGTATTATTGCTTTTACTTCTAGAAAAAGGTCTAGCAGTTGTTTTAGAAACTATTTTCTATCTGGGCTTGCCCTCTGTATCTTTTACTCCATGTCATGGCTTATTTTCTTCCTCAGTTTTCTGACCATACTTTGTTCCTTTGTAGGCTTTTCCAGAATTTCTAAAATACTAGAGGACGTTAATCTTGATTACTTAAAACCAAGCTAACACTTACTGTTGTATATGAGCTTTTAGTGTTCTTACACTGGTAACTATTTTCAGTTTTCTTCTGTGTCCAGGCCTGAGCTGACACACAGCAGCAGCTTGTCAGAGAAAACAACAAATAGTTTGTATTGTTCCAGGTAGACTTTCCCTAATGCAGATCTTAGTTCTCATCTACCCCCAAACATCAGGGACTGCAGAAAATCTGTCATTCTCCCTCCTCCTTCTCTGTCTCCCAGCCCGTTATCCTTAGCAAGTCTGTTCTACCTCCTTAGGGAACCTTGGAAACCGTCTATCCTGGTGATCCCATTCTTGCCCTAAAATTCCACCACCTTTGCCATAAAAGGACCTGGTATCTCACCCACCTGGATGGGATTGAACCCAGCTTCCCTGGTGCCCAGACAAAACTCTGCAAGTCCCTGCTGACAGAGGTGCTGGACACCCTGCATCCTTCTGATCCTGTTCAGAACTTGCTCACTACAGGGCTGCAGTCAGTACAGACTCGTAGAAAGGAGACATGGGATGATGGTTTTGACAATAAGTAATGACCCAACGGGCCTGCAGGCAGAGCAATTTCAAGTCTAACATCATCTCTGATCTGGTGTGGAGCTTCTCTACCCCAGTGCCTCTGAGAAATGGTGTGCACTGTCATCTGTACAAGTATCTTAGCTTCTCATTACCTTGTTCCAACCTGTTTTTATCTTTGACAGAAAGAAATCCTGATGAACAGCAACATGGGCTTAAAATCTATGTAAAAGAAAACTAAGGCTTTAATAGTAAAATATGTTCGCATATCTCCGAGGATGGCATAGGAATGTTTCATTCTCAAATGGCTGCTATTGCATCTAAATGTCTAATTTTCATAAATCTATTTGGAAATATCACAGTCACAGTGACAAGTCTTTCCTGTCCCATATCTTCATGAGGAATGAAGCACATCAGCAGAAAACAGATGGCTGATAGTGGGTCATCTGTGACATGTGCTGCATTCTGTGTTATGAGTCTGACTGTCCTGATGATATCAAAAGGCACATAATTTACATATTCCTGTGCCTGCAAATATGATGCTTTCTCATTTGGATATCAGAACTGTAATCCAACTCACTGTTAAATTCCCATTCTTTTTAAACCTCGCATGAAGAGGAAAGGCCTGTGTGCATCTAGAGCAGTTTGAAGTCTGTCTTCCCAGTTAGGGAGATTTTAGTGGCTTCAGCAACTGGGAAGGTGCACATAGTGCTAAGAAAGTAGAAACAAAAAATCAACCACCAAGGAAGAGATAAATATATAAATAAATTATTATTGTTTTAATACTAAGAGCTGGACTTCTCCCCTGCCTTGCATCTCTCTGTAATCACTTATGCTTACACAAAATAGAACTTACAAGGTAAAGAGTACTGTAAAAAATACACATTTTTTCTGCAAAGAAAACATGACTGTAAAAGTTAAAAACCATCAACCCTTTGAGTTAACAAGAAACAATGAACAAGGAACAAATTCTTCAGTCAATATCTGGAAGGAAAAATGTAATAGTTTCCTATGTTATTTGAACCAAATCTGCTGCATGCTGCTAATTGTGCCATAAGGGGAATTAGATGTGCTGTATGTGTTAACACGCTTGCTAATGTTGGTCCATGAGCCTGAGCAATCTTTTTGCCTCCCTACCCCTGCCACCCGAGTTGGGAGCCATCGTCCAGTCCCAGCTCTCGCACTTCTAGACCCACCAGCCAAACGTGTAACATGATCTAAAGATCTGTATTTCTCTGATAATAGTGGGCAGCACTTTTCTTCATAGACAGCTATATCTCTATCTCCTACTAGCTTAATGTTATTCTTTTTCATTATAGCATTCTTCATCTTTGTGTTATCTTTCAATTTTTTACTTGTGAGCCACTAGTGTCCAAAGTTACTTAGAAAAGAGCTGAAAAATATTTATCAGAAACATTTACACAACCTTCCCTTTATGTGACAGTTCTTCCAATTAGTGCAGGGAGATGAGACCCTGGAATAAGGATTTTCTGTGAAAATGATATCTATTTCTCTAGAAAGTCAAAAATTGAGTTAATGTGCAACTGCAAGTGTTCTGTTGGCATAGGCAAGAGTTTAGTGTGTTCCTGGAGGCCTAATGCGATCCATGCCTGAGGTTTATTTGCACAAAAGTGGCAAAATGTGATACTGTGGGACTTCATTTACTCTACAAAGTGCAAAGAATAAAACAGCAGAGCACATTCACAAGACACTGACTGATGTGTCCTTAAGGGGTAGGGAAGGTGATTACTGGAAGAATGGGTAGTCTTAATTAAACCCCCTTTTTTGTACTAAAACTTTTGGGATAACTCAAGGATGAGGTAACAAAGCCTTTCAACTACCCTTGTCTTTTACAGTGACCTCACTCCTGCAAACAAATTTTACATTTATCTACGTCAATTGAACTCCACCTGCCTGTTGATAAAATGACGCAGGCTGATAGTTGCCTGCACAGAGCATTAGAACGCTGCAGCAGATTACCAGGAAATCGCTGTGATTTACTGTCATCCTGCTCTAGAGGAGAAGCTGCCTCAAATTACTCTTACAGTGATGAGTATCTGAAGTAACTCCACTGATTCAGTGCAGTTGTTCTAGATGCACACTGGTGCTACAAAAAAACCAGGATATGACCCAAACACTTTAAGGAAGGTTTTAAGCCATGAAAAATCCTTTGGTCTTATGGGTAACTAGCAGAGATTAAATGGAAACAATTTCCACTAAACCTTTATTAAATAATAATTTTCTTAGACTCACAGAGCCCATGATTTTGTTCAGGAGCAGTTTAAGATTGAAACAACAGCAAATGATGTATATTTTATGCCAATAGCATTCCCTTCATTTAGGATTTGCGTCATCCTCATAACACTGCAGGAGAACCCACTAGAGCTGTGTGCACTGTGAGATACCCTGGGATGAACAGCAGCATTTCCTTTGTAATAACAGCTGCTTATCCTTCACCCATGCATAGTCCTACTCACCTCACCCTCCTCCAGCGTTTAAACCAACTTGTCCCTGAGATTTAGCTGGTTAAACAGTACTACAGTACACTGTAATCTTCTCTGAAATCCCCTTGAATGAATGTGAACAAAGGAGCGAGGGGCAATATCAGACTGCTTAGCTGATCAATGGAAGAACATATACAGCAGGTTCTTATTTAATATTCAAAGCATCTTTTTATTCTGTGACCTCTGCTTATGAAAATCCTGAGACTGATGTGTTCAAGGGTGGTGCAACCCATGTCTTTTCACAGACAACATTCCAGATTGAGTGGGAGCCTGTCTGTATACAGCTCAGTACTCCCAGAGACAGTGAGAGGAAGCTCCAAGTGTCCAGTCTGCCTCACCTCGATGAAAACAGACTCTTCTCTCACTGCTTCTCTCCTCTTGTCAGTGCGACAGGAAAGGACCCCATTCTCACCACTGGTCTGCCAAGCCTCGGCTGTCCCGTGTAACTGCCCTGCTTGAAGTGTGACAGTGGGTGTCAAGCTTACCTAGGAATGTTGAAGAGGAAGGACAGAATTGGGACCATGCTGTTGGGAATATGCTACAAAGAATTGAAAGGTTAAGTGAGAAAGCAGGAAAAAGAAAACTACCTTTGTGATTTCTACCAGATGCCAGTTTTATATTCTACCAGTCATATATTCTATCAGATCTCATTATAAAAATATAATGTATGAATTCTATG
The DNA here is from genome assembly GCA_013397865.1 of Struthidea cinerea. NCBI lineage: Eukaryota > Metazoa > Chordata > Aves > Passeriformes > Corcoracidae > Struthidea > Struthidea cinerea. Next base: position 5,851,344 of record VZTI01003805.1, read on the forward strand.
CTTTCATAGATTTTTCTCAGGCACAAGGTGTAATTTTGTTTTTTCTTCTGTTTTTCCTCTGTTACCTCCCTGAAATAATTGTCCATGACACAAAAGTAATTTAATGAAGTCAGACTATATGATAATTTTTTGCAACAAACCTAGAGCTTAGTAAGTATGGGTACTCTCTGTCTTTTAAGAGATTTTTAAGCTACTGTTTGTGTTTAAATTACTGTATCCTAGCTAAATGTGCTGCTAGAGGATGTAGGTAGTCCTTGGAGGAGATGGACAGACTACTGCCAATACTGTGGGGCTGTGCCAAATTTCTGGCCTATCAACAGCCTTGGGCTTTTTCACTGCCAGCATGTTTTCTGTCAGAAATTAAGAAAGGAGCCCCTGGTCTACTGCCTTCACTGAACTTCAGCATCTTTAGGAACTTCTGAACAGAGCAGTACACTGGGGGACCTGATGCTGGATGTAATTGAAAAAGATAAGGTACACTGAATCCGACAAAAATTAGAGTGGAAGTAGTATGAAAGTCTGTCCAAAGTTTTTTCTATTTCAGTGTTCTCCCCAGCTCTGCCTAAGACTTTCTAATAATCGTTGGTATGTGGTATATCATCCCTGTATAGTCTGTGCATGCAAAACAGATTCTTTCATAGTCAGAAGGGGGTTAAATAAGAAAAATCTGCATTTCATGTAGCTTTTTAATATCTGGAGTACAATTTGTCTATCTCCTACCCAGATTCTTAGAGATAATTTTTTTTAAAAAGGATTAATGCTCCAAGAAATATTGTCAATAGATGCAAACAAAATGGTTCACATGATTTCTACTGTGGCCAGACCATACATTAGATGACCCTACCTCAGTCCTGGCTTGGAACAACATAACCTTGAGGCTGGTGCCAAACATCCCTCTTTAGCCACATTTTACTCGGGAAAACAGCTCCCTTCTCTCAGGTAACACGGGAGAGTGCAAGGGATAGGAAGGGCAGGACAGTTCGCTTGGAACTGTTTTGTGTTAGCACTGCAAGCTGCCTATGGAGTTTTCCTTCGCATTAGTCATTAGCACGCCTCAAGGATGGGTCACATCATTTTTTCCCCCAATGAAGACACACCCTATGTTCTCAGTTGTCTGTTTCTGTGCTGCAGTTGAGCACATAGCTGCTATGGGAATGGGCTTTTCAGAGCTCTATACCACCATTGATTTTTCCATGTGCCCACCAAACAGCTGATAATTTTTGCCTCTTGCTAATCTGGATTTGAGATGAGCCAGTAATCTAAAGAAGAAAATCTTTTTAATCTCCTGAGCTGTTCAATCCCACCTACATTTCATTATTGAAAATATTTTCTATATTTTTCTTTTAAAAAATGGAACAGCTAGGGAAAAATGACTCGGGCATTGTCTGAATGAAATGCTATCCTGATAACAAAGCTTCTCTCACAAATATTAGTTCCACTTCTATTGCTTTATAATAAATGGTTGCAGCAGTTGCCATGGCAATTTTAATTTTTAAAAATGTATCCAACTGAAGACAAGAAATGCAGCTGTTGTTATGAGAAAGTCTAAAATAAATCCAGATGTGAATTCTATGATCTAGTGTTGGCAGTAATAATGTCAGAAACAAAACACGTTGCATGTTTTGTTTTCTTGATATACTGGAGTTGAGGATGGGGATTTAGGCATATTCTGAATTGTAAGTCTCTGTTCCTGATCCAAATATAGCAAATAAACAGAATGAAATTTCACCTTAGGGAGACGCACTTCACTTGCTAGAAAAGATGGTCAGTCTTGCATAGAGAGTGGAAAAAGGGGGGCCTCAAGATCTCCTCATTTACCTTTCTGCTAATATGCTAACATTTCATCTTTTACAGCTTAACAACAAGAAAAATACCAGCCATGGTAGAAATCCTAAAATTGCAATATTACATATTGCTTACTACTCTATAGCCTGACGTTCTTTAAGCTGTTATACCTTTAATGTTAGAACATTAAAACAAAATTACTGGACAGTGCTCTACAAAGAAAGCATAATCCAACAAATCCCAGTGCATGTACTAATAGTCATCCACTGCAAAAATCCACTGTACTGGGAAGGTAAATAGTCTGTTTAAGTCTCTCTTGGGAAAAAAATATTTAAAGATAGAATTTCTGAGAAGATGATAGAAGAATAGGTCCAGACTTATTTGAAAGTGAGCTTTACCTCTGGTAAATGCTGACTGAGAAGCAATAGCTCAAAGCACAAGCAGAGAGGTGTTTAGAGGCAGCCTGCGCAGTCTGACAGGGAATGGGACTCGGACAGGATGGCAGATGGGCTGAGAGGTGGCTTTGCATCCGTCTTGTACCTTTTCTCCTTGCCTTGGGGCTGCAAAAGCTGCTCTGTCTGAAGCCCTTCTAAACTGTAGCTGGCTCTCCACAGCCTCAGGGGTCCATTTCAGCAGCTTGGGGCTGCTGAGAACAGAGACGGGGCTGCTGAACCTTGTGGAAATTGGTTTGCTCAAGCGTTAAGTCAGTGCTGATTATGACACCTGCCAATACCTCTTGGCAATCTGGAGGATTACTGAACTTCACTCATGGTAAAATTAAACAAAGAGAGTGAATCACCACTTGGGCAGGGAAGCTGATGTGGATAGCATTTCAGTCCCAAATTCTAAGGCAATCAAAATAGGAAAACATTCTTTTTATCCTTAAGGATTACAGCAAGAAGAGAAAACAAGAAAACACACAGAAATATACACTCATTTTGTATCTCTGACTTCCATCTTTGGGGATATTTTACTCAAAATAATTGGAAGTCTGTATATTTTTTATCCTTTGTACAGGAGTTTCAAATGATAAGTCACCTTTAAGCCTTGCTACACAAACATATGCCGCGTGAAGAAAATCTAAAAGTTAATGGGAATCTTGAAAATAATCTGGATAATAAAATCCTACCCACCCCAATTTCCTAAACATAAATCACTTGATCAAAGAGCCCTAATACCAAATATACTAGATGAGAGTTTTTGCTTTGATAAGTATTCATTATTCATAAGGATACGTGCTAAGGCTTTCGGACACAACTGCCAGCTGATCGTGAATTATTCCTCAGTGCTAAGATTGAAAGAGTTAAGGAACCTCTTCCTCTGTTAAAATTAAGGTATATGCTATTGGCCTATCCAGCGCACTGTGAAAAATCACACAGAAATTATAGGCAGCCAAACAGACAATTTTTCCTTCTGGCTTTGTAAAGACTCCATTGATTTATGGATAAACATGTAGTATAACATATTAATTTCCACCACTTAGTTTAAAAAGAAATACTTTCCCTAGACAGGAAGTTCTATGAGGCTTAAACACAGCTATTAATAAGAGGAAAATAATTCTGCCTAGCTTCATTACCCTCATAATTACTAGAACATAGGAGTCTAACCTCAGAAACTTTTGCATTCACTTCACTCTAACAGTGCACAATGAAAACACTCTCCAAGCTATGGACTAAGTCCTGCTAATGCTAGAAATAGAATATAAAACTGTGAACATCCTATAGTAAGAGTTTGGAAATACTTTTAACCTTACTCTCTAGGAATAAAAATACTGTAATAAAGAAGATGTACACTGTTAAATGGTTCAGGAGGCTGAAATTTTCTTTAGGAATATTTTCACCTAGCTGTAGCCCTCTCACAGTGTGTTTGAGGCAGGGAACAGCAACCTGCTAGGCACTCTATTATTCTCATTTCTCTCACTATCGCTTCTGGCTGTGCTTGCTACAGATCAGTAGAACAATGTGGAAAGAAAGAACTGTTTGATTTCTTTTAAGTGAAAATAAAGTAAACATGAAGTGAATGGGGATACAAAATGAAAATGCCTTAAAGTCTGAAAATTGTATCACTTTTGTGACATTTTGTAATGGAAAAATTACTAAGGGAAAAATGTGAATATCAGTTTATTCAATGTAATGTTGAGATACTACTTTGTTCAAAGTTTTAATCATATTTAAACCTTCCTTTTCAAAATCCAAATTCTAATGTCACTATGTCTCTCCAGAAACATGCTGAAATTTCATTAGGAGTCCAAATAACATACACATATGTATATTACATTCAGAATATATAGATCATTATAATTAACAATTAGTTAGGGAACATCAGAGTTCCAAACGCATTAAGAGCAAACTGATAAAAAGGCTGGATGTTTTTCCTTGGTACAATGGTCTTTACAGGGAATGCTCATTAGTCCCATTGCCCTAAAAACAGTAGAAATGAACCAGCTCTGTCCCACTGAGCTCTCTCAGGGCCACTTGCACAAGTGCTGCCCTGAGTCTTTCCTGTCTCTGTCACGGCACATGTCTTTGCCAAAATGCTACCATTGAGATGTCATTGCCATGTTGCATTTGTAATTTTCATGAAGATTTTTTTCCCCTTCTTTTTTCTTTT
>VZTI01003805.1:5855776-5921737 GCA_013397865.1 Struthidea cinerea
TTTTTTTTTCCCCCCCTCTAAATTGGCATTCTGCAGAGCCAGTAGAGAGGGAATACCTTTGTGCTTATCTTGGACAGAAACCTTACAGCCACATAATTACAAAGCTTTCTCACTGCATCACTTTGAAATTCAGACTTGTCATTTCTAAGGGGAGGAAAGAGGAAATTACCCATCTGTTTCCTACATATCTTTCGCCCTTGTGAAAATGTGACAAAATTATGCAAATTTTTAAAGGTTTCTGAAATGTTTAGTTGACAAATCTCAGTGGAGATCCGATAAACTTCATCAACTAAAAATCTTCCAAGATCTCATTTTTTTAGGCATGTATTATCTAAAATATGTGTTTTTTCCCTGCAACTGCTGGTCCCCAGACTCAGCCAGCTGCTGTCCCCAACCTTCAGAGATGACCGTAACGTCACCCCTCTTGTCCTCATTACCTCCTCAGTTTTTCACAATGTGGTAAGAAGGATAGTGAAGAGGTGCTTGCACCAGAAATGAAGTCAGGGTCTCTCTTGGCTTTAGGGTATGAAGGACGTTGGCGTTTACAGTCCTAGTTTATCTCTAGAAATAATTTCTTTCTATCTCTGATGGGAGACCTAGGCACTGGTGAGTGCAACAGAAGTGGGGGAGTAGGTCATGCAGTTCAGGGGAAGGGGTAGAGAGAGATGGAGATGGTGACCATTGTCTTGTGAAAAAATAGAGGAGAGAGAAGGAATGAGATTGAGACTAATACAAAAGCAAGTGGAAACAAGGAGAGAGTGGAGCTCTGTAACCACTGGAATAAATTCTAAGAATAGAAATTTGCTGAGTCTCAGCATTTAAGTAGCTGTGAAGTGCAGTAACTAGAGGTTTGCAGTCACTCCTGCTGTGCCTGACACTGAAGGAAGGCAGCTGATGCTACTGTTATCAATTATTCTCTTTGCTCAAGTGACAAAAGTGTATCCTGAAACCATTAAAGTTCCTAGTCCAAAACATAAAACATGCACACTGAAATGGTGTCTTGGGTATGGAGAGTGGGGGGTTTCTGTGTATGAAAAAATAAACTTAAAAATTACATTTGATTACAATGTTTACAAAAGGTACCTCTCAATTCCTCCTTTGAAAGACATGAAAATTTTTTGGGCATTATATAACTTTTGAGGTTTTGATAACATTTGCATTATTTTGATGTGCTTTATGGACAGTTCCCCATGCACAAAGAAAAAAAATATCTATTTGCACATATGCACATGCAAAAGAATTTCATGGAGAGTTATGTCAGCTTTAACAGCCTCAGCAGCTTAAGGATTTGAGTCTTAAAAGATCAAGGCTTGCAGCAGGAAGCAGTTTACCTGACACTCTTGGTAAAAAAAAAAAGGCTTAGAGCAAGTCAGAATGATGAAATTCAAATTGAACTGTAGCACAGAGTTCTGGAGGGGTTCACAGAGGGATCACAAGACACATCAGTCTTTCCTGGTATTCCTGGGTAGCCACAGGAAATAGTCCATTCTCCCACAGTAGGAATGTGTTCTTCCTTCATGTAATCATAACCTGATCTCCAAAGAATAACAGATTTTTTGTGGAGTATCCTGTTGCCACAAACTCTCTGTCTCTTTGAGACAGCTGTGCTCTCCAATACTGTATTTCTGGGAAGGATTTGGGCAGTGAATAGGTATTGGCAGCTACCCTGCAAATGAAATGGTGGAAAGGTCTCCCTCACCTTTCTGACACACACTCTGCCTTCTCTGCCAGGAGACATGAAATGTATGTTGATTTACTGCAAGAGCCAGACAGACTCTTACATGCAGTATTTCATCCAGAGAGGATGAAATGAGCTTTCTTTTGGAACACTTCAAGGGAAATAATATCAATACTATCATTTTAAACTAAAAGGGAATTTTCTCTGTAAGTAAAATTAGACTCTGTGCGTAAGTATCTTGCGCTCAGGAAAAATCTGTCTCATTCACTAGAGGTAGGTTATTTGGACAAGAAAAAACAACTGGAAGAGCTCAAAAACCAGGTTGACTCGAACCAGGGTGTACTTCAGTTCTGAAGAGTTCCCAATAGAAATATTTGAAATGAAGAAGCTTTGTTGCCGGTTTGGTCATTTGTAGGGAAAGTGTAGCTAAATAATTGCCACTTAGGTGTGATTTGCAAGGACTGCAAGCAGAGTTCTTAATTCTGGACTTAAAACTTATCCATCTGTTTGTGTATAAGTGGACAGAGATACCTGCAGCTACTCTGATTTGATTGGGTCTGTCAAGTACGGACATTCCCAGCTGATTTGAGCTAAGCTATATCTTCATACATCCCTGAGGGCAATCTCCATAACATTGCTCACTGAAATCTACTCTAGCTTAGCAGTCTGCAACTGAAGGCTGCCTATTCAAATCAATTGCATAGATAAAGCAGTGCCAATTAGAGAACTGTAGTGGGCTGACCCTGGCTGGATGGCAGGTGCCCACCCAGCCGCTCCATCACTCCCTCCTCTGCAGGGTGGGGTGGGGGGAAGAAAATGAGATGGAAAAAGTCTCAAGAGTGAAGATAAAGGCACATTAATAAAGTAAAAGCTGTGTGTGAAAGCAAAGGAAAACAAAAGTTTTATTCTCTGCTTCCCATTGGTGGGTGATGCCCAGCCAAGCATGTGTAGCAGTTGCTCTGGCAGATAAATGCGGTAACACTTATCTGCCCCTTCCTCCTTTCTCTTAGCTTTTATTGTTGAACACATCATATGGTGTGGAATATGCCCTTGGTCAGTTTGGGTCAGTTGTCCTGGCTGTGCTCTCTCCCAAGGCTTTGCCTACCTCCTACCTTTGGGATGTTGGGGAGACAGTGCTGATGCTGTGCCAGCGCTGCTCAGCTGCAGCCAAAACACTGCTGAGCTATCAACACCTTTCCAGCTCCCCGTGCAAAGCACAGCTCTGTGAGGGCTGCTGGGGGGAAATGAACTCCAGCTCAGACAGGCCCAGCACCAGAGAGAGTAAGAAGACCTTTAGCATATATTAACTAGATCTAAGTAACATTTTAATATGGCATTAATATTGGAAAAAGGGATATGAAATACTGAAATATGAAAAAAATCGAGGAGTGAGAACCTGAAAACATTCTGAGTGCCCATTTTCATACTGAAATTTCAGCTTTAACAAGCATTACAGAAATTCAACAGCATTTTTTCCTCTGATTTAAGCATAACACTGGTCTGTACAGTAAAGCTCATGGAGGAAAAAGAAAAGATGTTTTATTAAGCAAGGGTACAAACATTTTAAGTGGGATTTCCTCTATTCTGGGAAAGAAGCTCTTCTAAAGTTCCTGCTAATAGCAAGTTTGGTTAGTTTCCCAGTGCTCACATGTCCTGTTCCAGATGGTCAGTGACGTGAAACTCTAATTATCATCAACAAAATAAGCTGGGACTAAACCCTCCCTCAAAGGTAAAAAGAGCAGATGGACAACCATAATTTCATTATTATAGAAATAATAGAGAAAAAGGGCTCCTCATCTACCTTTTAAAATCACTCACTAACTTGTTGCACAATTAACTCCTTGCTCTATTAATTTATAAATTACTCTGTTATTTGACTGTTTGAATGGCTGCTTTGAATATAAGCATTTCCAACTATATTGGGAATAGTAGCCAAATTCATCTTGTCTAAGGGGAACCAGTTAAGTGAAATGATTGGGCTGAGCTGCCATCCAGCATTTCGTTTTGCTTTCAGGTTTTCAGGGGATTCTATTTTATTCTCCTCCACAATGTTACAGACATCCCTCCTCAGGAATCTTTGTGGGAATAAAAACACAAATTGTATTTATCTGCAATGAGGCAAGTGTGTATCCAGAGATCCAGCTAGTCATACATCCAGAATTGCAGGTCACAGACATTGAAATCACTAAATATTTGTCAAGGATTCAAGGTCATGCAAGTCAGTACCATGGAGCAGCTCTCCCTATGCCTCTCGGGTTCCAGTGCTGGTCTTTGAGCTGTGATTTCTAGGTCAGCTTTTGCAAAGGCAACCCCTCATCTAAACCTGCCACTGCTCAAACTGAGCTCATAAAGGCCTCAGTCCCTCCAGGTCTGCCCAACCAGCCAACGTAAATACAGCTACACAGAAAGGGTCTGAGAACAACCCCCTGTATTTCTGGCAGAATCTCATCCCTTTTCTGAATTCAGATTCACTGCCTGATTGCAGCATATCACTCTTTAGCATTGGCTGTCATAATTCCTATTCTGTTGCCAGTTTTCTACAGTTCAGGAGTAGATTTTGATGTACTACTTAAGGATTTCAACACAGACATTCATAACAAAACAATATAAAACAGCAAAATTATATCAGAGAAAGATAATCAGGTTTTCTTCTGCATCCCTATGAGTAAACAAGCTTTTCTTCCCTCTAAAGAGTCCTAGCTACAGGTTTATGTATCACTGTCATGATCTGTAGTTACACAATGTGCCTTATCTTTGTTTCTTGCTTCTTTTTCCTAGCCATGCCTTCACAATTTCCATTTGTTGCTTTCACCAGCTCATTTTCTTACATCTTTATCTCACCATCTTTTCTCACACTTAGAAATCTCTTTTCTTTAAACAGGAAAATGTTGCATGCCTTGATACTTTTTACCTTTCTGTCACCTGTCTGGTGGCACAGGTGCTTTTATTTCCCTCTTCCCTTCCTGGAAAGGCTCTGTGCATGCTTTGTACAGTAGTTGGCAAGGAATGAGGCTTTTATCCTTTCAAAGAAGAATTACCTAGGCTGAAGAGTTCTATGTGTAGGTACACTAAAGCTATTAACTGTGTGTACATAAGGGCCTATTTATGCATAGAAATTACTTTTTACACTATTTCTTATGTACTGATATGCCTAGGATGTGTGAATAACATCTTGTCTGCACTCAGATACACGTTGAAAATAAGCAGAACTTAAACGAGTTTCTTTTTCACTCCAGAGGCTGAGATAGTATGGTAAAAGACACTAAATATTGCATGAATACAGGATTTAAAAAGTGGCTAAAAATGTAAGGGCTACAGAGAAACCAGCATTCTTTTTTTTCTTATGTGATGGCTCAATACTTTTTGCCATTTGCTGATAGTGCCCAACAAATCTCAACATGAGGTAGGGGATTCAGGCTGACAGAATTCCTTGGGTTCTTAGACTGAACAAACTCCCAGTTACTTACAGGTGGGGAGGAAACTGAAACAAAGGATTAGCTAAGAGAAAAGTCTTTGTTTCTTAATTGATACACCTGAAACAAAAGGTTTTGACATAGTACATATGGGAAGCCCATGATGTCACTTTTAAAGGCCACTTGCTGAATACAACTGCAGTTTGTGGGAAAAATATGATGTGAGAACATTCAGATATCTTTCCTCTGCAACATCTGTTTTTCAATGTGCTCAGGGATCAAAGAGTGGCAAAAACTATACAGAATAATGCTTTAAAAATTGAAGGGCAAAGGATCCAACTTAGAGACAGTCCATGACAAAAGAAAAAAGAAAACTATAATCATAAAGGGAGCTTCACATCTACTGAGATACGCATCAAGGAGACACCCATCATAACTTTCAATGGGTTATTTCCTGCAACTCCCAGATCCCAGCTTAATTATTCAGCAGCTTAGTTGCAATATCTGTTCTTGTCCTTTGCAGAACTGCTGATTTTAATATATAATACACAAGTAATAACAATTAGAAACTGAGAAGTAGGGAAGTAACACTCGCAGATAATGGACAGTTACCTCACTGGGCTAATGACCACATGAAACATAGACTGAATATTTGTCTTTTTGCATTTGATGTTTGTCAGATGTCTGTTTCTTCACTCTCTGATTACATTTCTCTCTTGTCTATGCTACCTTCAAGTTCAATGAGAAAATAACAGAATTAAAACCACTGAAGTAATAACAATACAGGTAAACAAATACCTAGAACCAGAAAGATTTAAAGACTCTTATTCATTTTTGATTTGAGTTCCATTATATCACAAGAGTTTCTTATATTTTGAAAAGACCTAAACTGTACTAAAATTAGTAATATGATGACTGTGCCTACCAGTAAGAATCACCACTGTGTGTCAGAAGGAATTCTCTTGTCTGCCTAAGATAATTATAGGAATCACTGTCCAAGAAAAGACAACCTTAGAGGGTGCTCAGCACAAACTGAGCTGAACTCTGTCTTCTGAGTAATTTCCCCTGGAAATTGATACTGTTTTTCAATAAATTTGTTACCCTTTCAATAAATTAGTTACCTTTGCCATGTTAGTTTAGAAAGCCCTATAGAAGCTTCTGCCAAGAAAGAATGGTTTGAGCATGATATTAACTTGTATAAGGTATAACTAGATTAGAATGAAAGTATTTTTTGAGCGAAGAAGATGTTCTATGACCTGAGTTGGTAGATGTTCATCCTGGAAATATTTAAGAGGAACCATGAAACTACTTTTACCAGGATTTTCCTCAGTCAGTATTCTGGAAAACAAAGTATATATGAAATATTTGAGGATAGATAGTCATATGGGTTTTTCTGGGTAAAAGCAGACATGTTTAGTAATCTAATAAGTAAGGTTCGGCTATAATTTTTCTTAAATACTTTGAATTGTTGATATTTATTTTCTGTGAGAATTCTCACAAATTTTTATTAAAAGGAGAATTTTATCCTAATAACGAAGAGTTGTAAGGAACTCTGGAAGTGATTTCTATAGGAGAAAATCCTCATTCCATCTCCAATGCCCTTGCTTAGAGAGGCCCTTGTGTGTGTGAGCTCTCCCAGATGCACAACAGCTTGTCAGCCTTCCTGCAGCCACTGCTGTCAATTTGAGTCACAGTGATCCCTCCTGCACGGATTATCTTAAAATAGCACACTATAAATGAAATCTTGCAATTATCACAATCACCCAGGTGTTTGGTGAGGCAGGATGGCCAGAGGAGAGTTGTTAAACTGGCCCGGAGAACTTGTGTCCTTGATTAGTGTTTTCTGAGGGCAATTGGCCACTGTCTGTATACACTCTTGCAGAAACACGCAGCTCGTGTGACTTGCTAAATCCCTAGGGAAAATGCAGGGGTAGCTGGTCCTGCTTCTGTCCTTCTTAAACTAAATGAAAACAGCACAGGAAAAATAGAGATTGGAGGGAGAAGCTGAAAGAAAGGAGAGATCAATCTAAGCCCTTGTTGGCAGACAGCCATACTGCCTTCACCTTGCCAAATTGCCACCTCCAGCCATAAGGGCCTTCTCCCTTTTCTCTTCCTGCCTCTCCTGCGGTGAGTCACTCCTGCAGACATAATCTCACTTATTCTGTTAGATAATGAAAGACAATGTGTATTTTCACATTCTGTTTTTCTGGTTATCATTATGCAGTGTACTAAATTACTTACTATTGCTTTTCCAGATTTGTAAACATTATTCTCACACCTTTTAAAATAGACTTCTATTGCTGTAATTATGAACATGTTGTGTTTGCACACAAGAATGGTATGGGTTACAGGAAAAAAAAATAGCTGTTCTTTTGCAGTGAGAGAAAAACAATTTTCTTCATTTAAACTCAGGTTGGTTTAGTAGGGTGTTAATGACCTGAAGTTGACATTATTAACAGTATATCTTTACTTAAAATGCTGCAGGAAGATTCTATTGGGTTGAAGAAGCATTGTGTTTGTGCAGAAGCTGATTATTTAAGGCAGAGAGTAATGAAATGTGAAACTCATGGTGCCATGTATTCTCTTCATTCTCAACAAATGGCTATAGAAATCAAAGAATCGGTCACAGTGAATATACAAAAAATATGTCAGTTTTCCAGTGACAAAAGTTTCTATGGTATAGATTTGTAATCTCCCATGTACAGGAAAGAAAACATGAGAAGGAGATAGGCTGAGGTGCACAACCTAGACTTGAGTACTGGGAACAGTAGAAACTCATGAATCATGTACTGGAATACTGATGGAACTGGAATCTGATGGGACTCTTTAGATTTGTTCTCAGTTGAGTTGCTCCTTTGGGAGATCTGTGTGCTTTGGCATCAGGGTGACTGAAAACTAGAGAGACTTAAAACTTTCTGGGTTCCCTTGAATTGCTCGGAGCCTTACTGTTCCTCCTTTGGGAACCTTGCGCTGTCAGATGAAGAGTCTAAATGAGCTGAACATGTCTGGGCTGTTATTAAACAATGCCAAGGGAGAGAGATAAAAATCTCAGACTTATTGCCACCTACATGCTTGTTTCCAATTCTAATAGCTGCTTCAATGCTTTTCTGTCTGTTCTCTCTACCGAGTTGTCTGGTCTTTGCTTAGTTTTCCGTTTGTGCATTTTATTATCTGATGTACCAGGTGCTCTCCTAAGTGACACATTCCAGCCCCAGTCCCTGGATGTGACAGCCATGCTGTATCTAATCATGAATGTCTGTGCTCAGACACTTGAAAATATTGCTCTTCCTCTGAAAACAGTATGAGGCGTTTAGTGTAGGTGCAGGTTACTAGACTGGTAATGGAGAATGATAAATAAGAATACTATTTTTTTTAAATTCTGAAACAAAATTGGGAGGTTTTTTTGCAATTCAATTATAACAAGTTGACACTCCATGGGGCTTCAGACAAAATATTAAGCTCATTTTTAAACTACTGTAAACTCTTTTTAAAAGTTTTTTTTTCTGAAGGGAAGGATAAACCCTAGTTCAAGGGGCCATGTTTCAAGGAGAAAGTTGGCACTGAATTGAGGCTTACTGTGAAGCATCTTCAAGCATCATGGAGGACTGAATTTGATTTTGCAGTTCTGTTACTTTTAAGATTATTTGAGAGGATTATTTGTATTTCTAGCAAAGCTCCAGGAAGCATATAATACATGTAGAGTGGAGTAAATTTGAGATCCTGTTAATCATGTACTTAGCATCTGCGTTTTTAGGACAGCACATACTTGTGTGATTTTGGCCCATCATTTGTGAACTGTTTGGGGATTCCTGAGAATAAAAAAGCTACATATAAATTTAAGATAACATTACCAGCTGAAGGTCTGCCAGCTTTCATAGACAGAAGCAGAGAAAAAGATACTGTGTACCACTTGGTGGTTTTACTCTTGGAAAATAAGAGAACATAAAAAGAACCCATCCTGAATTTTATAGTTGCCCGATGTCCTAGGTGCTCATTTAGCATTATTTTTTCAAGATACGTTGTTTAGATGAGAAAAGAAATCATAATAAATTAAGTTTACCATTTTACAGAATATACTGATTTCTGGGTTAAAGAACTGGATACACAGTTGCTATTAACAATATTGGAATTCTAGTGTTTAACAAACCAAGAAAAAGTCTAAAACTACATCTTTGTAACAAAACCTTCAAATGGTATAGCTATATTTGAACAAACTATATCAGTGAGAATGATATCAGTGATTAAAGCTTTAATTATCTCCCCAAGTAAAGAATGGGTGTAACTTACTGTGTCAGCACGATAGCCACAGCATCATTTAGGACACTCTCTCCAAACAGAAGTGTGTATAAATCTGTATCCACATTCAGCTCATGGAAAATAGCAAGGACTGTCACTGTATGGAAAGAAAGCAAAGTGAGTTGTGGTTTTCATATTCCTCTGGCAGTTCAAGAAATAAAGCATCGTTAGAATGTTGGTTTCGACAAACCCAGTCCTATATATTGGCTAAGTGGATAGAAAAGAGTTAAAAAGATCAACTGGAATATGTAAGATCCTTAAATTCATCAAGTCTATGGCTTTTGGTGCTTCAGCTGAGTTAGGAAGAAGCTTTCGCTCTCACACAGAGAATCTTGCATAAATGAAAATGTCACAGCATGTTTCACTGTGCATAAAGCACTGTGATCTTGTGACCACAGGGGAGTAAGGGTGCTGAAAAGACTTGGGTTTTGCTGTGGATTTTGTGTGTGATGAGTGGGGTTTACCTGTTTTAAGAAGGATACAATAACACTTATCCATCTGTTACACATGTTCACTAAGGAACATGCATCATAACCACCCTGTCCTGATCCACGCCGAGCTTGGATGCAGCTCATGGATAGCCATGGAGCCTCTCACCCAGACCAGGATATCTGACACCTGTAACACCTTCTAAGGTTCCTTCAGTATATCAGTAGTTTAAGTTCCTTTCTTCTCCCTGAGTCAAATCCTATATTGGATTTTCAGTTTACCAGTGAAATAAAAAAAAATAGAGTGTCTTGAATTTAAATTGAAGGTGAGAAAATAATTTAGACACACATCCTCAGGGGCATTTAGACATTTGGTTCATATTCAGGTAATTAAGTCCTTAGGCCTTATCTGCTTTTTGCCTCAGTTTCCTTCCCTGCAGACAGGGGATCACAGTCCTTCCTGTGGTCTATCTTGCACTTCATAATCTCCAGCTGAAGAAGGCTGTCTCTGTTCTGTGTATTATTCTAATTCTTATTATTCTTATTATTTTGTCTTTGCATGGACAAAGCTGAGCTTTCTCTTTTCAAACAGAATTTAATGTAAAGACCCCCAATTACTTGTCTGGTTAAAAATTACATGGTAACTCACTGCTTCACTGGTGCTCATTCTAGTACATAATTGTGCAATTGACTCAGTCCTCAAAGCCCAGGAATCTCAAAGATTAGGAGTGTTTCTGGGATGTCATGTTCACATCTGACATTTTAGAAATGAAAATTATATACTTTTACATTCACATGACTGCTGGTAATTCACACAAAGGCATGGCCAGCTGATTATGCTTTGTCTTAATAACATTTTTTGAAACTTTGAAGGCATTACTCCTAAGATTTTCTAAATGGTACTTAAATATCTATGTAATCTCAAAATCAGTTTATAAACCCTAAATAGATTCTCAGTTCTCCTGTGAGATTTTATGTCAAAGCGATCTCTGTTGATGTGTTATCTCTGAAGAATTTTGGAAGTGTTATTCTACAGAAGACAGTTTAGGAGATGTGTGTAGCTGAACATTTGCTGATATAGCTGTATTTAAATTAGCCAGTTATATTTAACCATCCTGGTAACCTCACCCATCTACTCCCACTGCAGTTATAATTTAAACTAGGAAAAGAGTTCTTTCCCCAGAATAGCTCAAAGGTGTAGGCAGATGCTTTATTGACAAAAGATATTTTCTTGGTTCACCAACATCTATATTCAGGTTTTTGCCTGATTAGCATTGCTGACTTAATGTGCTAAACATGGACTCAGTTTAGTCTCCTGCTCTCTAATGTCATTGGCACAAAAACAGACTTGTTTTCTAAACCCATTTGCCACTTTCAGCTTTTGCTTATTAGCTAATTAGTTTGGGCTCTCATTAATAGTCCCTGTGATAACGATAGAAGGAAAAGAAAACAGTAATCAGAGTCCAAGGTACTGCTGGGGAGTGTGGGTAGCAGGCCAAGCCAATTAGGCAGATGCCTATACATTCCTCTCCTTCCTCTTGCCTCCTAAGTAAACAACTTTCTCTTCCTGCTTTCTCTCCCAACTCTACCCCAAAAATATGACTTAAAATCTTTTCAAATGAAAGCAAAATAGTAAAGCAAGCAACACAGTAATGCATCAATTGCCTCTTTTGGGGGAAAATCCCCAGTTCACCCAGTTCTCAGAAAGTATGTTCCATTTCAAATGCTTTCCCATTTCCAGGGGAGGCTATTAGATCTGCTTTACCTGTCCCTGACTGAAGGGCTCTGGTCTTTGCTCTGTCCCTCTGCTTGTCTGGCCCAAGCCAGAGCAAACTTCAGCCCTACCACTGCTGACAGATATTTCTCTGATTTGTTTTTAAAGAACTGAAATGATGCTGGTTCCACAAATCTCAAGGGAGTCTAACTCTCTCTTCAGTATTCATACAATTTATAAATGCAGTTATTCCTGAATCATGTCTAACCCAAATCTCCCCTCCTGCTCTTCAAGTCTGTAATTTCCATTCCTAGCCTAATGAGAGACGAATAATTTGTCATATTTATTCCAATTTTTTTCCAGCAGCATTTTGTCTATTCAAAGACTCATTTCAGACATCTCCTCCCTAAAATGACTCACTTCTTTCAGTCTCCTCCTTTTAGTGTTTTCTTGCCCTGTAATCAGCTCATATCTTTCCTGAAATACAGTGCCTGAAATCAGATCCCAGTAATGTAGCTGACACTTGCTGTCAAGAAATAGAATGGCAAAAATGCTGTAGAACATGTTAATAAATCCTGTTTTCCTTTTTTTTTTGCTATGTATTGGTACTTATGACTCATTTTCATACCTTGTAAACTTGAAATTGTTTTCAGAAGTGAATGCTCACTTCTCATCTGCTATCCATGAAGATGCTTTTAAGTGTCACATTTATCCTTGTCTATTTTAAATCATTACAGGAATAATATTGAGTTCTAATCGTGTCTTTCAAAGTGTTTGCAATCTTCTTTCAGCAGAATATTGTACAATAAAGAAACAGGCTCTGTTGCGTTAGCCAATTCATTAATGAAAATGATAAATAGCATCTGCATAAGAACAGAGAACTGCAGGATCTTTAGCACATCCACCCCATTTAAGAGCTCAAGGAAACATTTTCATTGTTTTGACCACCAGTTTCTAGTCGTTTCCCCATGATCACATTTGCCTTCATTAATAATGAGAATTGATGGGCATAGGTCAGAGTGGACACATTAAAAGGGATGTGATACTCTGCTATGGAAGAAAGTTAATTTAAGTTACCTCTGGATAGAATAATGCTCTAGGAACAGTCATCATGTCCAACAAAGTCACATCGTGTTTTGTCTAATGGATGACTTTAAAACTCAAGGGAAGTAATTTTAAAATAATCCTGTACCACAGTAACGTATCTAGTCTGTGAGAACTTTGATATTTAAGTAAAGACCATAGATGTTGCACTGCAGTCAGCTTGGCCTCTGGCTTTCTGGAGGCACTGCTGAGGAACAGTAAGTAGGGCCTGGTTTGTGTGTGGTAATTACTCAAATACTCGTATAATTCATTAGATACAATATGTATTATAAAAATACCAAACTACTTTTCATTAAAGTACACAGCATCTCTTACTTCAATGTAAGCACATGAGGACAGAAATAGAGGTAGGTAAAGAACTGGCTGGAAGGACAGGTCATTGGGGGAGCACTAACAACCTTCTGTGGCAGTAGAAAACTGACACATATAGAAATAAAATGTACCAGAGCTGCTGACTCAGAAAGGGTTGTGAGCTTCAGTTAAAAATTCAGTGATGGAAAGCAGGAAATAGTGAGGCATCTCAGATTTTCACAGTATTTGTGTCAACAGAAGTCTGATTCACTTCTTCCTTGACTTCATGGACTGAGGTAACATCTGTCACATGCTCAACCCAACATGATTTCGGTTGTACCCAAGTCATTAGAAGTGTCTGTGGAGCTGGTTGGTGAATGGTATCTTTTGGCAAATGTAGAAACAAACTGGCTTGTTATAGATCTCTGTAAAAAGTATATATAACTGAAATACCACCAAACTGCACCAACCCCCATGCTAACTGTATTCCATGCTACTGTGCTGTTACTTTTAAAAGAATAAAGAAACTCAAAAAATGAATTGCACCATTATATAAAGTACTGGTATTGTACCTTAGTCTTCTGACTAGAACCATCAATATCTTTCATAGCTCATGTGCCTAAATTATTTTAGGAGGGCAGTATCAAATGGGAAGAAAATAAGATTAATCTTTTATTTCCTATTGACTTTGTCTAAAAATAAAGATTCCAATTTGAATTATAGACTCCTTTCCCTATTAATAAATCACAGCAGTCACAGATTAGTTCAGTGGTGAATAAGAAGAAAGCAGACCTATATTTTAATTAAAAACACATTTATAAATGGTCTGACATAACCAGTATTTGAAATGCATTACCTTGTTGTATTTATACATTATGCTTCTTAATGCAAAATCCTTTGATTTTATGAGAAACAGAAACTGCTCTTTCTGATAAATATCCAATTTTATCAATAACAAGAGCAGTGCAACCCACAGATCCAGTTCAGCTGTAACCATAGTAACTTCAAATAGGGAAGAGCCTTGTGATTGCTGATGTGACCAAAGGTAAGGGAGTTCATATAGCTCAGAAATAGCTGTGCTTCAGCAAGCCCTATGAAGGTAAATCAGTTTTCTATACTTGGAATGTCAAAAATTAGGAAAAAAAAAAAAGAAGGAAGGGCTAAAGGTATGTGAAATGTCTTTGGATGCGAAGGTCGTTGCCCAGAACATGTTAATAGCAGCAGCCTTGGAGACTGCCAGAGTTGTACGGTTCCCGTGTTTTTGGTGGCTGGGGCAGAGGTCTGATGGTTACATCCCTGTGCCAGGTCTGTTCTGCTCATTCTTCCATTACAGCCACGGGCACCCTGAACCCGGGCTCGTGTCTGAGGCTGCCTGTCAATCACAGGGGATGGCTGGGCCACATCCCTTATCTGCAGTTTCACTTTGCAGGTCTCTGATGGGCAGGGACCGAGATCTGGGGGCTCCACACCAGCACCTTTTCCCCGCTCGCTCTGCTGCTCTTGAGGCGCGACACGCGCATGAGAACATAGGGAGGAACTGCTCCGTCCCCTTGGAAGGGCTCACACCAAAACACTCCCAGAGTCAGGGTACATTAGGAATCAAAACCTAACACAAGGAAATCCTATTGATTAGGAATCAATACTAACACAAGGAAACCCTTTCAACAGTGAAACAGGGAAAGCTGTGCTGTTCTATGCAGATGAAACAATAAGAAGGTATGATTTCCTTGATGACGTGATAAATTATACCTATTGATCAGAATAAAGAAAAATATAAATACCGGTCTTATGTTTTAAATCAAAGAATAACTAAGGGATAATTTGGGAATTTTGAAATTCCATTTCTTAAAATTTAACCTTTCACCTGAGTAATTTTCTCTGCTGAAAATGATAAATTACTTAAAGGAGACATTCTCTGTAAAACAAATTATTTGATTGAGAGTAACCTTATTTTGTCCCTGAAGTTTCTAACTTTCTTCTCTAGAGACATGAAAGTTTTTTGAGGCATCAAAAAGTCTTGTTGATATTTAGGGATCACAGCCTATAATGCAAAATACAGTCCCAAGTATATCCAGTCATAAATTAGTTTCTTAATCTTAGCTCAAGTGCTAGTTTTCTATGTAAGAGAACACACAGCATATGAGAACAATTCTTCTGAATTATTTTTATGCAAAAATATCTAGATTAAAAATCTTCAGATAACCTTCAGAATGAAAACCTGCAGAGTGCTATGACATTATTTCCTTCTTCTTAACAGTGCTAGAAAATTGTAGCTGGCATATGTTTGTTTACTGCCCTGACAGTAAAAGTCTTTATTTAACACATAAACATCTACCAGTCATCTTTACTATTACAAATAAGGAGCTCAATCAAACCAACTTCTGTCAACAGATCAGTTTTTAGCATCTTTTGAGACTTAATTGCTTTCCACAGCCAAGGGAAATTAAATCTCTTTTTGAAATGAGTTTATAATCCTACACAGTGAAGAATTAAATGAAAAATCATGTAGCAAATCTGACAGGAATTTATTATTTCATCTTAAGACTAATTTATTGTTGATAACACTGACAACATTTTACTAAAGATTTATTTAAAAACCCCAAAATGAACCCTAGATATCACAGATAAAATCTTTATACTGATTATTTTATGCCCTGATATGTAACAGTCCTCTAGGGCACCATATTTTAACTGATTTTGGAATTCCAGTGAGCTCTTTACATACTTGAGATTATAATTCACTAGCAAATCCTACAACCCAATGAAATATTTTCAGCAGTGTCAACCATTTAATTAATGAAAAACTTAATTCAAAATTCCCTTAAGTCTTTGAGGGGTTGAAATTTATGGATAAGATTAGTGAACACATGAAATAGCTTAGAATATTGTGAATTGATAGCAGAGGGAGCAGGACAGAACATTAAAAAACTCTTGGACATGCACAGACACTCTATAAGCAGAGGAGTAATTAGAAACAATATTAATCAATGACAGTTTGTAACACTAAAAATAGTTTTCTCAACTGCAGCTTTATCTTTTTAAGCCTGTTTAAAACTCTGGGAAAAGTAATCCTTGTAGCTTATTCCTACAGTGCAAGAGGTGCTTCTGTTTTGTTTGTGTTTTTTTTTTTTTTTTTTTTTCTCTCGTGATTGTTCCAGATTAATCAGTGGTGATTTAATACTCGTATAATCAAAATCAGTGCACTTGTCTTACACATTACTAGTCATAAGTCAACATTTGTGAAACCAAATAGTCTGGAAAATGGAAAAGAAGCTAAGCCAGCTGCAAAACCCTATTCTTAGCACTATCAAGAAATATACTTGGAAATTGTAAGGATGCTTTTATTCCATAAGAGTATTTTCCTAGGTTTTCCTTGTGCTTCCAACTTCTGTGTTTTTCTCTTGCCCTGAGGACAGGCTTCAATTATGTGCTGAATCTTATTAATGTAACTGGGTGATCTAAGAAGTGGCAGCATATTGGATGCTTGGATTAATTTGAGAAAAACAATTGAATGCAGCTTTTACAGTAATTGTACAACAACAGGTTTTGTGGAAATAAGTTGTTTTAGACCGTACTTTTAAGCCATCAGAATGATAAATCACAAGCCCAAAATCTTTTGTTAAATACTGAGAGTTCATTTAAAGACTGTAAAAAAATTGTAGAAAAATATTGCTTTTCCTCATTTCTTTTAAAAGTGAGGAATTTGGAAGCTTTATTCCTAATTTTATCAGAGAAGCTTCTCAAGTTTTTTAACACTAATGCAGCATCTCACATGCATCACGAAATGTTTTCTGTTCCATTTCCTTTAACAGCTCAACTGAAAATTTTGCCAAATTCCAATGTACCCTTGCAGAATTTTTTGTACTTTGTCTTAGTAGATAACACATAAAAAAATCTTCTGTTCACCTTCCCCTTTACTGTGTTCCCACAGTTGTGAATACCAATATTTTCCTTTTAATATCTGGGTACTCTTACTAACACTTTCAACGTAACAAAACCTGGACAAATCTATGAAACCTAGACAAAGTTTGAGATTAGCCTGTTTTAATTAGAAGGTTGGACTAGAAGACCTCCAGACATCCCTCCAAATCTAAATGATTCGGTAATTCTGTGATTCCAAAATTGACTGAGTCTGCTTCCCAGACTTCACCATCCACAGTAACGCCCTGGTGCTCTCCGGCCAGCACGCTGCCCCTGCCCCGGGGGGGACGGAGGCCGATCGCGGCGCAGGAGGGCAGGCGGAGCTCTCGCTCGGGTTCGCCATGCCCACCGATGGCACAGGCGCGAGAAGGAGGCAGGAATGAAGCGGAGGGACTTCTTCGTGAAGGCAGGGAAGGGTTTATTGGAGAACAAAAACCCACGAAGAAAGCCGTGAAAGTAAGGGTGTCGTGGGATTTTATACCCCTACGTATTAGGCGTGGATAACATATAATATCCAATAAAATACCAGTTATGGGGAGTTGCAAGGTGGGGGAGAAGGGATTAGGGTGAATGGGAGAAGGATGGAGGGAGAGGAGAAACATGGGCTAATTAGCGACCGAGGAACATAGAACTTTCTGGAGAAATAACCAAATATGAACCATAAGGGGAGGGGAGGGCAGCAGCCAACGGTCAGTGTGCTTTACACAGCCTTTTGGGTGCTCACCGTGCCTTGGAGCCCTTGTGCTGTGGAGGCATCAAACCAACAGACCTGTTGGTCTGCTTGGTCCAGCTGACCATGGCTCTGACCATGGCTCACTGCAACACTGTAACTTCAGGCTTTAAATCTCTCATCAGCAAATTTGAGTCAATTTCTTGGTATCTGGTTTTTTAGAGTTGTATTTTTCATGAACACTTTGCTCAAATTGTCACTGATACTGTATAAACAGTATTTATATGGCCAAATCTGAACGCTCCATCCCCATATCTTTAAACTGGGTTAGGTCACCCGTGGATGTGAGGTTGTGGTTATTATCTCTGGGGCTCCAGCTTACAGCAGTTCTCATATCAGCAATCAATAGGGGGTGCCCTGAAGATTGGAGAACATTTTCCCAATCTTTTCAGCAACCTCAATTATAATGTTTGTGAGCTAAATCTCAGAAAATGAGTTACTAAAAAAACCACAAGGGACCTCTGGAGCTGATTGGATTTACGATTATCAGAATATCAGATATTTAACAGATAAGGAAAGAAAAAACCAAGAACAGAGACTTTTAACATTTCTGTGGCATATAGAATTCTTATTTACTCTTCTGAAAGAGGAAGTGAAAGAGTAACTTATTTGAAATGGTTACCTGGATCTGTGGCAGACATCAGTGATCCAAAAAATAAACAGTCAGTGAAGTGGAATTCCCATTGCTTTAATTGGCCAATGTGTACCATGGCTTTCACAAAGCCATACATTATCAACCTGTCAGGGCAAAGATAAGACTGGTATCAGACAGTGTATTTAGAACTTATGTTTAATTTACAGTATTAAACAGGTTCTTATTCTCTTCAGATTCTTTCAATGAACGCATCACTTGAATACTGAACATAAACTGGTATCATATAAAAATTCTATTTCCTGTTCAACTGTCAAATATTGCATTGAAATGTCAGAGAAAATTCCAAATCAAAGGTTTTCTGAGTAATTGTCATCTGCTGTTAGCAGAGAACAATGGTTTATTTTTCAAAAGGAGAGATAAGGTAAGCTTAAGAAGACATTATTAAGACTAAGTTGTCTAATGTAGAACATTTAAACAAAGGCAGTTCTACTATCAGCTCTGTGGCTTGCTCTGTATTTCTAAATGAATTATTTTATTCCATCAGCTTTTAAACATTAGAGGCACTCAAAGTTCCACATAAAGTCTCTAAATGGGTATATTTAACAACTCACGGTGACAGGGAGGCAACAAAGTCACACTTCAAAAGGCACTGCTACAGCCTCACCAGTTTCACAGGAAATGTTATCACTGGTTTATATAACTAGACAGAGCTCTCTGAGATGAGCATTCCAATAAGAATCTTGAAATAACTTGAAAGAAAGAGATTCACTTGTTGTTGGAACCTGTTGCAGATTTTTACAATTTTGTGTGTTTTCAGTCTAGTTAATAGTAAACCCCATTGCATTCAATACCTAAACACATAAATCGACAACTGTGCTCTTCTAAATTCAGACTCTAAACCAGTCGTTTAAACAAGTTCCATGCATGCTCATCCTGAGCTAGGTTTTTCCCTCAGCTATCCTCCTAAGGTGCTCCCGAAGTCTCGTAAGCACAGATCTGAGGGACAGATAAAGTGCAATTAACAAACAGCCTGGGAGTTAATAACAAAATGCTCTCAGATACTTCACCAAGCTCACAGTATTGTGCAAGGAGGGAAGCAGATAGGTCACCACAGCATTCCCCAGGGGCCCTGAGTATCTGTGTACATATTTACGAAAGCTCCCTAGCAAACAGCTCACCACCAATTGCCCTAAAACACTGTATCCACCTGTGGGTCTCCTTGATTGACGAGCTCACTTTCTCTCCCTTCCCAAAGAATAATGACTCAAGACCCTACAGTGAACTTAATCTTTTTATCCCCAGCAAAATTTGTCAGCTTTAAGGAATGAGTCCTTCAGAAACTGACTGTGGGGCTGCTCTCCCAATTTTCGATTGTCTCCAAAGCCACAGTAATGGAAGTGAGCATAGTCATGTCTCTTAGAAATAATTGCTTAAACCTACTTGCAGTTTTGACCGGAGATACTCTTCTCCCTCATTTAAAACATATTTTAAAATAGTAAATAAAACTAAGTTCTAACTATTTGGCAAATTTAGTAATGATAATTCTACATATTGAAAAGTTTGATCCCAGCTGGATACCTGAGCTCCCAATGGTAGTGATATTGCACATTATCCAGTAGTACCCAAGACAGCTGTTAATGGAAATGCAACAGGGAAAGCATACCCCAACGACAGCAAGATATTAATCCCAAGGAATTGTTCTGCACTGATGCCCCTATTGCTATTATAAAGTAGAATTGGAAAAAAAATAGTCTTATTGATTTTTAGGGCTGCTGTCATTTAATTTGATATATTTAGTATATTTTTAGCAAGTCTACACCAAATTTCAGTAAATCTGATTGCTTTATTAATCTTCAAACATCCATGTAATACATGTTAAAAATTTTATTAAAATGTCTATTAGTAAGTTGTAAATAAATCAAAGCATCAGTGACTGAATTTCCTGCAGAATATTCCTGTCCCACTGGAACATGTTCCCACACAGTGCTCACTGCTGACACAGAGCAGGCTATTGGCACCAATGGAGTTAACATAAGAAGCTCTGAATCTGTTGAGTAGGATAGCACTTCTATTTCCAATTCCAGTCTGTGAAATCATCTTTTTTACTTTTTTACTAATAGAGAATGCTAAATTTTATTTTTATTTGTTTTAGAATTTCAGAACTGAGATCTTCGGGGCAGTATAAAGGAAACAGAACCTGAGTGGCAAGTCAATGTAACTCTAATTTCCAGTGTGGCTTTGAAAATCTCAATTTTAAAATAATACTGCAAAGTAATTTTATTTTATATGCTTCGTGAAAATTTTTTTTACAAATCTGGATTGCAAATGCCTTAGTAAAGTTGTTGCCTCTTAAACTACGGGACCTTTATCTCTGTGTTTGAAATGATCCTTCTCTGATAATATTATAGATTAAGAGCTATTTTTCCTCATAAGCCTGGATTTTGCATTTGTACTGTGAACTGTGCATCATTTAGAACACTGCATTAACCACCAGAGACAGTGTCCCTTCATTTTCCCCAAATGAAGCAGTGACTAGTATTCTGTGGAACAAAAAGAACGAGGCACAGAGCTATGCAAGGACTTAGGATAGGAGACTTCTGTTGAAAATCTGAATCCTCAGAGCTGCTGCCTTAGGTCCCTGCTGCACTTTTCACCCATAAAGCCTCTTAACTCCCAAGAGGTTTTTGAGGGGGGCTTGTCCAGCACTGTGAAATGCATGTCCCGGTTGTCTAGAGATCCTCTGGGATTCACAAACTAATGAATGACCTGCCAGTGAGAACTGTAGAGAGATCCTGACCCTCACACAGCCCAAAGCAGCAGGAAAAAGAGCTTCACCTTGCAGTCCCTTTTCACTCTACTCTGACAGAGCAGGACATGTGAGCCTCAGATCCACAACCTTGCTTCACCCCATTGTCCTTCGTTTTTCTACATTAAGAGCATGCCAAAGCAGGGTCCCAGTTCCTACAAGCTGCTCCACCTTGCTTATAATAAGCCATTATTCATTAAATTAGGCAGCTGGAATGTACATGAATGTGAAAGTGATGGGGTACCCAGTGACATGTGTCCCGTCCTGGGTGATGGAAGTCTGACCTTGAGCCTACGCTTTGAAGTCAAATTCTTTCCTCTAGCTTTGTGTGGGTGTCTTGAAGCTATGGATTCTGGTAGGTGAAAAAGTTTCCCAAATAATGCCATTTTTTTGCATCTAGATATACACGTCTGTTCTAGAAACTACACCGAATAAGTACAGAGCAGGGAGTTGATTTGGAATTGCCCTACCTCCTTATCAACTTCGTCATGAATGAATCTTCAAATTCAGCAATGTATTTGTGTGATGAGAAAGTAGATGATTGGAAACATTATATTTTAGAAACAAATTGCAGCTAAATTGATCAGTGATAAAAAGTTGCTGAAAACTTCTCATTTGGACTTAGTGATGGTTTCGTACTTCAAAAATATTTGTGAATAACTGATTTGTCATAGGTTTGGAACATTAATAAAGTAAGAAAACAGAAGAATAAGACTCAGATTAGCTTTGCTGCAGGAGACCTGACATTTTCTACACCCAAACTTATTTTTTTAAAGTCTGGGGAGGAGCTCATCAAGCTAGAGCAAGTATTTTACCACTTCAGCAGGAGAAGAGAAAAACAGTCATGTAATGACATATATGAGAATTCAGAATTTTCCAGATCATGCAAGTTTGGCACCTACAAAGTGCCTCATCTCTAAAAAATGCTACATAGAATGCTGTCATTACACAGTGGAGGAGACACCAAATAAATATTTGACTTGCTGAAGTAAGAATCTTCTGGGAAACTGAACTTTTAACTACCATAATTTCCAGTATGAACAAGCAAGTAAACCACACAAAATCTCAGCACAACAACACAAAAACCCCCTTTAAACTGACAAAACAAAAGTAAATAACAGACACTGAAGAGCCAGAACAAAAAGCTCTTCAAGGCTTTAATTATACTGAGCATTGAGTTGTCTTCATATTTTTGAAGCTGGACTGAATTTTGAAGCTTGTTGGTGTCAAAATGTGGGGGGAGGGAGTCTCCAATTGTAAAGGGTCCATTTCTTCTGCTACCACAGTTCTGCTATGCATTGAGGAAACGAGTTTCCTCAATGTGTGGAAACACTGGAAAGGAGTTTCCAGTGTGTGGAAAGCAGACTGGCTGTCTGTGTACTGCTGGCAGGTTCCAGCGAGTTTGTTTATAAAGCTGCTCTCTAGGAAGGCTACTCGGACATTCTTGAACTAGCTGCTGTTTACATGCAGAGGAGAAAAAAGAGAGCCATCTCCTAAGGCCTTTACAGAGTAATTACTACACACGAAACTTTCTAAATGCTCAGGAAGAGCTTTAGATGCAGCTCAACAGAGGCTTATTTTTTTGCAAGAGTTTCCTTTAGCAGCACCTGGTTTTAAGGGATCTGAAAAGAGACAGTGAAATTGCTTTGGGGGTTTTTAGGAAGCTCTCGTCAGAAAGCTCTAAATAGCAAAACCTCTCTTCAGCATACTGCTAGTAGAAGAGATATAATTTGTAGCTTTAGAGCAGAGGAAGTGGGTATGTCTGATGCAGAACAGGGAGGCTGCAGGAAAGATGCAAAGGACAGAAGAATTGTAAGTAGTCACAAACAGGATCAGACCACACCGGGAAGGGAAAAGCTACCAGAGTCTTCAACACAGGAAGGCTGAAAGCCTGGCAAGAGTTTTAGTCCTATGGGTGGCTGAGAAAGGCCAGGTAACACGCAGTAAGCAGCACACCTGGCACTAGTACAGCAAAAGGCTGTACTAGTCCTAAAGGCATCTGGTAAAAACCAGCCCGGGACTAGCACTCCTGGGAATGTGAGACAGTGGGGGTGTCCAAAAGGACTGTTGAGAGCGGCTATATATGCATGAACAGTGCACAAAGGGGGACAAGATGACAGTGCATAAGGTACCTTAGGTACATGTGAGATGAGAAAAATGCAAATAGCAAAAAATCCTTCAAATCTCTTGTGGTAAAAATATGCCCCCATAGTGTAGTCAGGTAAGAAATCTGTGCTGATCTTTGCCTCCTAAAAATCCCCGCCACATCTTCAGCTTGCAGAACCTGGCATCACAGCACCCATCCCTCTGCAACAGAGCAAACTGAAAAAATTATGGCAATAAATATATATTGGCAGGTTGGTTTATAGGATACGCTTTGAAAAATAACTGCATGCTCTCACGCAAACTAAACTGGGAAAAGCTACCCATTCTAAAAGAATCAACTCTTAATTTAAAGCTGTAGGGGACATAAACAGAATGTAACAGAACCTGCTAAGTGAAGATACACAGCGCACACACACATGCCCTGTATCCTCAATACAGACAGCCCCATCTGCCTGATGATTTTATCTGCAGTTGTATTTTCTTCAGCTTTGTTATTCATTGCATTATCACTGCTGAATCTCACTATGGGTCTTTATTGTGTTAAAGGTTTTAAAAGCATAATTCCAGATTTAAAGTGTTTGTGCAGTTATGCTGTGTAGCATGGAAAAGACTTGTAATTTAAGTCTTTCTTGCCAAATATCTTTTCTAGTCTGCAGAGAATTTTTTATCTCATAGTCTAACTCCCTAAAGAATCTTGCCCTATCTAGACATGATAATCTTGTAGCTGGAAGCCAGTTGAACAGAGTTACAGATTGTAATCATGCAAGTAAAAGATGAAAAAAAATTTCTTCCTTCACATTTCTTCTTTCTCACAAGGAATAGTGATATTAATAATCCAACAATAGGAAAAGTAGATGATTTTATTCTTGCTTGTATATGAAATAACAGTGATCGACTGATACCATAATAGAAAAAAAGAAGTCACTTGTCAGAATTTAAAATATATGCTGAAAAACATAAACAGTAGAGATGAAAATTAAAAACTCATTCCTTTATTTTGATTTTTCTATTTCTACCATACCAATATATTTCTATAAGTTTTTCCAAACAATAGAATTCTTCACATCAAATGTTCTGGCTGCAGTGATCCATTATTTCAAATTGCTCTATGTGCTACTACTTCCTTCTTTTAGTCATCTTTTAAATCAGTTTTGTCACTAGAAAGGGTACTATCATGGGCATTTCTCCAAAAAGTCATTTTCTCACTAATCAAAGCAGGAGAAAGCCTCACCGAAGTGTGTCAGACAACAATAAAGCCATAGTAGCATTACCTAAAGTTATTCTGTATAAATCACACAAGAAGAAAACCCCTCTGGCTATAGAAATAACAGAGATCAGAAAAGAACCCGACTTTACAAATTCGCTGCATCCCCAGTTACCTGGGGCACAGTGACTGTCCAACAGCTGAGCATTAGAACTGCACAGCTTTAGCTCTCAGAAAGCTTTAGCATCACCAGATCTGACAAACAGCTCCAGTGAGCCCTGCTGTGCTCCTGGGAGGTGCAAAGGGCCTTTGCTTGGCTTTTCCCAATGGGCAGTGCAAAAGATCTACCACTGAGATTTTGTTATTAGTCACAGATCATCTTCTGTTTGCTTCTTACATCAGAAGCTGGGATGGGAAGGCTAAATGGAGAGAAACACACTCTACACCTCACAGATAGGGAAAGAAAGGCTGTGTTTTAGTAACCATGGCTCCATAGGTAGCTTGGCTCCTCAGACAGTCCTGTGCTACTGGAGGTTTGGGAAAATGGAGGCTGTTCAGAGGTATTCAATCAAGCAAACAGGTGTTGAACGTAAATAAAAAATGCACCCCAGATTCCTATATCAGTCAGTTTGGGGGCCACTGGTAATGGAAAAAGTGAAGAGATCTGAAAGAGGCTTCAAAATTGCAGGGCTGTCATGCCCTGTTGTTTCATTTAAGGGAAGACCAACAATATTTGTGTTTGATGCTTTAGGACTGGCTTGAACAAGACTATGCAGAAGGCCCGAGTGCTCAGAAAGCCTCAGTGTCTGAGCCTTTGCTTAATTAAAAATATCTCCTATGGATTTGTCCTCATGAAAGTGAAGAATACAGTCTTCTGCAGTACATTCAACCATGGGAAATATTTATTGAAATATTGAGATGCTTGCCTTTAAAATTGAAAAAAAACATTTTGCCCAGGTTCAAAATTTCAAGACACAATTGTAGGTTTTGCTGGGAGACGCTAACAGTGTAGCAAAAGCAAGGAGTGACTGAAAGGGGGTAAGGTGTGAACATACATGAGATGAAAAGTTAGTTGAGGTCACCAATCTTTGCTGGAATCTGTCAATAAATGGTATTTCATGGTTTGGATTTTTTTTTTTTAATCTCTTATCTCCTTTTTCAGACTGACTTTCAAATAGGTCTTACTGTACTAGAGTTTTACAGCAGTTTGCATCACAGACATACAAACCTATTCACCACCACTCACAACTGCACAAGCTAATTTAATGTATTTTTAATATTTCTCTAAGGAGTATAACACAGCTTCAGGATCCCTGTGTTCCTGAGCGCCACTTAAATTACAGCCATTACACATGATACACCTAACAACATGAACCTCTGCAATGAAAAGCCTGCACTTGATCTGTGAGTGCTGAGTAAAATGTAATA
Source organism: Struthidea cinerea (assembly GCA_013397865.1). Taxonomy (NCBI): domain Eukaryota; kingdom Metazoa; phylum Chordata; class Aves; order Passeriformes; family Corcoracidae; genus Struthidea; species Struthidea cinerea. The sequence continues at coordinate 5,881,491 of VZTI01003805.1, forward strand.
ATTACTTGGGTAAATGAGGCATGAAACACTGTCAACTGTACTGTGTCCAAATCATAGTGCCACTTAATATTTTATTGCACTACACAAATTTAAACATAACCTCAAGATTTACTTTACTTAGTGCTATAAATTGAGAGAACCTCAAAGAGATAATGAATCACTGACAGTCTTACACACATATTTTGAGACAGATATCCTCATGACAGTAAAAATTAAATCTAGAGAAATCATACAATCAGACATTGTATTTTCAGATACAATAATGAAAATTATTTTAGAAATTCCTAAATCACTGTTTTACAGAAGATGGTGGAGTTCTAAGGAAAATATTAGTGACACCAAGGGACTTTCATTATGAAAAAAGAAGGACTGAAAATATCCAGTTTACAGAGAGAAAATAAGACAGTGATTGTATTATCTACAGGAGTTAAAACCAATGTAATTAAATGTCAATAACTCAGAGTTCTCAGATTACACAGCTGTTGTGTCATCCTGAACTAACACACAAAGTCAGTCAGGGGTTGGGTAAATTGGGTTCACTGGTTAATTGGCTCATTCAGTCAGTCAGCAATGAATTCACTTCACCAATGAAATACTTCAATGATTATCATAATTCTAGCAATCTTAACCTGCAAGGTTCTTTCTTTACCTACAAGAAGTCAATATTCTAAAAAATTTAGTCTTGTCTAAATATTTAGGGGTTTTGTAAGTTCAAGAAAACTTGTTGCAGCTCATAAAATTGCCTCCAATACGAGAAGTTTGTCTCTAATTCTCAGCTGAGTGGGTGCTTTGTATTCTGAAACGTTAAGACCCCTAATTCCATCCCATTATCAATATAAATGTCTGACTTTAATGTTAAAGACTGTGCTAAATCCGTGGCTTTAGCCACATCTGATAGCATTAAGTGTCACAGATTAGCTATGGACCCAGAACAAAACTTTGTATCTGTTTTCTTCACCTTTGAAGGTTCAAATGTGCCAGCATTTAATATCACTGTGTATCACCTTATTATTATATTGACAGAGGGATATATGAGGATAATTTTTTCTTTTCAACCTCAAGAACGTTCCATGTGTCAAAAAAACGTCTCTATGAGTTTTCTTCAGAACTCCATATGACAGAAAAAGCCTACTTTCAGAAATAGTTTCCAAGACAGTCAAGAATGTTAGTATAAAAGACCTGTCTGTGGAAAGTCCTCAAACCTCTCAGATCTGAGTGATTAAAGGAAAAAACAAGCCTGATTCAGCAGAAATTCAGAAGAAAAGTATTTTGGGTCAAGAAAGTGAGAGCCAATAATGAATTTAACTCCCTCTCCAAGTATAGAAACATTGCTGGATCCTAACCTGCTATCAATGTATGTTGAAGAGAGACCCATGCTTCTGGTTATTATTCATGCTGAACTAATTAATGAATAATTCAGGTATTCTCTAAATTTCAGAATGAACTCCTCCAAAGATTCTGAAACAGCCACACTTTTGCCCTACATTTGAAAATACCATGTAAATATCGATTTTAACATAAAAACCAAGAAAATATTTTCATTTAGTATTTCACATCAAAATACATAAAACCCATGATCTCATTTGCAAGGAACTGCCACAGTAGGTTTTCGCTGGAGCACCTGATGTTCCCTTTAAATGAGCTTGTATTATCATTAAAAGGTAATTAGGATCAGTTTGTGATTTCAGAATAATGTAAATGAGATTAGAGAATAACCTGCTGTAAAATAGGGCATGAAATGAACTATAAAGAAACATGTTTGAAACAGTTTTAGCATTTTTATTGGATTAGCTCAGTCAAAGAGTGGTACAAGTAGCTCAAGAACAAAGAAAAGAGGAATTCATACCTGCACTATAAATGAAGACTGCCAGGTACCCTCAACAGGCATTTAACTTAGTGCAGTTTTCGGTTGTAAAATGTATTGTTTGATGAAAAAGTTAAATGGGTTTAGGACAGACGGGGATATTGCCAAGGCTTGAGCGTTTCCAGGCGCCTACCTGGGTTTGGTTCAATCTGCCTTAGAAATAAGGGACACTTTAGAATGCCAACCAGCTTTAAAATATCAAACTTCCACATTTCTAAATTAGGGCGTGGCTACCTCTTGGGATATGGATCAGTCTTGTGCCTTAGTAATTGAAATCCAAAATTTAGACCTCTGAAACTGTGAGAATTTCTCTAAGTGTACAGACAGGAAAAGAAACACGTCCAACCTTTAACAAACATTTTCAGGTTGGGTTTATTTTTAAACAGAATCCTTTCTCTGATGAACAAAGATGGAGGAGAATGATAAAATTTCTTGTGTCTAGGCTAGCTCCTGTATCTAGGGATATAAAAGTATTAATGTGCAATGATGCTCATTGGGTTTTTGTTGGAAAAGAAATAAAAATTAACTGATGGACAGGCATGCAGATAGGCCTAAAGTGACATGAAACTACTGTGATAAACTCAGAAATAGGAACCTTCCAAGCCAAGAAATAACTTTGCAGGGTGAAAGTATTTGTGGTGACATGATTCAGAATTAATCAGAAGGACATGAGCTTCAAAACATTTAACTTGTGGCAAGCAGGTTATCCCCTGCTTATACAGTTATCCTTAACTGGTGTGCCAGATAGAAATGGTTTTTAAAACATTAAATACAGCAGCAGGGTCCCTGAGAAGCCCACTATTGTGCTACTGTATTTTTAGTTTAAAACCCTCTTATTTAATATGTTTGTGGCTTCTGAAGTTGTAATAATGAGTTTGACAAGTATCGTTGTCCTAGAGAGGAGGAGTCTGCTGTCTTGTGGGAGCTGCATCTTCCCCACCAGACTATGCTCCTGGATCACACGGATTCAGAGCCAGTAGAACACAAATATTTCAGTCAGCTCCTTCACGCAGGGGTGTTGGTTCTTCTCCATGGCACACAGCCATTTCTTCGTTGTAGTTTTGTTATTTTTATATCAAAGTGCATCAAATATGTATCTGTTCTTTAATTATGGCTAATTATGATAATGAGAATGATGTGCAGAAGATTTGACTTTTTCCTCACTGAAGCCTCAAAACGTCTATAGCAAAGATCTGTGCAGCACTGTTAATGGGGGAAGAATGAATTTGGGCAACAAGATGGAAGTAAGACAACTTACATTTCTATGTTCCCTGCCCATTCCAGTCCCTGCTGCTTAGGCAGCCTCAGTCTTTATGCCAGTGACTGGCCTAAAAGGTCCCAAAAATTTCTGCCACATTGGCTGCCAAAAATACCTACCTTCAGCCTCAAGAGGTGCAGCATTTTCACAGTAAATGCCTTGGGGCAAAGACTCCTGATAACCAAACACACAGAACGTTAGGCAATTGCTGTTTGTGGAGAGCGTGAGGGGTGGACAGGAGAAGTCATTCCCTAATCCTCTGCTTTTAGGTATGTTCCGAGCAACCTGACGAGTTCAAGCTAGTGGATGACAATGCCAATGAAAACATCCTGTCCCCGCTACTAAGAAAGTTCTAGATATTCAGATTGCAAGCTGCTTTCTGTCAGATCTGGACATACCAGGGGGATCCTCACAGGCTTTAACCATGTAAAAAGCTCCATGTAGAATTCTTTTTTTCCCTTCTCTTACTATAGTTCACACTGCACAAAGCCCACCCACACAGCAGCACGAGTATGTTCTGTGGCTCTATCCTGTATCCATGCTCCTCACTGACAACGGCCAAGGACAGATCCCATTTAAGGTTAGGAATTGCCAAAAAATTTCGTTGGCTATTGCTAGCAGAAGGCAGTAGGTGGAAGTTATTTCTTATTCCTTCTGGGGTTTAGGATATAAACCTATAGGATCCCGTAGGATATATGATGGAACCTCTAGCATAAATCTACAGATGTGTCAAGACCTACTTCACTCCCTGTCTAGGTTTTCATTTCCTTTCCTCTGAAGGCAGAATGACCTTCTAAGTAAATGTATTTTATTTTTCTAGCACCGGGATCTGATAAGGAGACGTACACAGGCATAAGTTGGATGTATAACAGAAAGTTTTCCCACAGCATTCCTGAACAGTTTGTGAAAGTAACATCTCTAGGACAGACTGATTTGGTGCATCTCAGGGAGGTCACTTCTCTAACTAAGGAGTGCACATGCCCAGTTACAGGACACGCTGTTCCCATTACAGGGTCTTTCATGATTGTTGTGTCTTGTTTAACAGTTTCCCATTCCACAGGATGAGATTTGGCAATCTTTAAAACCCAAAGCTACTGCTGCAGCTTTTAGTTGAAATGATTAAGTGGAAAATTGCCTTAAATGTTTCCTGGGTGAGGCGAAAGAATGATAATTAAACTCATGAAATGGAAATGCATTTGTGAGGTGCTGGCTGCTTTCTCATGGAAAATTTACTTTGTAAATACATGAAAAATGAATAGTTTTGATGAGAAAAGATTGAGATATTTGTATAAGTGATTTTAACTTTGGAACAGCTCTAACATAGTGACAGTGGATTACAGGAGATAAAACTCTTAAATGTGTATGTTAAAACATCATGGGACAAATGATTTTTGTCTGATTCACGTGCATATCAAATTAGATAGAATTGTAAATAAGGCAAGCATATGGGGTTTGGCCAGATTACAACACTTCTGTGCTGGGTGATTGAAACAGGGCAGCTATATCAGTCCTGGGAACTGCATACTAAGCTTAAATTGTCCTTAAATTTTCAGGGTTTGTGAAGGCACAACAAAACTACTGATTAGTAGAAAGGCAGGTGCAACTCATTGGGATTCAGGGTAAATATCCAAGTATGTGTCACACTGTGCAGCTATGTTTGCATCAGGATGTAGCAGTCGCTCGATAGTGCTTATCACTCTGATAAAGCATGCAGAACAGGGAACGAGAAACAGCCTACAGCCAAAACTGCTGGGGAAGTCTGGGTGAGGAAAATGCAATGTAATTATCATGGCTAAGGCTTGCATGGACATTGGGGTAAATGTTACTATTCCTACAAAAGTGTGTAAGGGGATCTTTACACACCCATTATTTAGGGTTTTACAGTTCTAGAAGCACGAACACCTTTGCATGTTATGCTGGGCAGGATTCTGTTAGAGGCTCAGTTACTGAAGCACTGACAGACACTGCTGTATTGTTTCCTACACACCAGCACTGGCTTCAAAAATTCTCACACAGCCCTCTAGTGATGTGGGCCAGGACATGGGTGAAGTGGCTTTGCAGTAATGCACTGCAATCAGGCATAGATTTGACAAGAGGCTGGAAAATATTTTTCCAGCAATAGGACTGATTAGGAATTCACAGCTAGAGCTGAAGCACTGTAGAAATGCAAATAGATTTGTTCTCTATAATGGCAGCAATTACTGCTTTGCTTCATCCTATAGTGGGATCAAAGCAGAGAGAAAAGGACTGACATTTCTGCACGCTAGAATTGCTCCTTCATTCTTCCCATGCTTCCAGGTTTTTAGGTGTACTGGACAAAGCACCCAAGAATGAACTGCAAAGTAGCCTTTTAAGGGTGGAATAATGAGCTCTACAGTCTGATAGCTCTTTTACTGCTCTAATTTCTGTGCCTCCGTGATCTACTTCTTCATTTCATCACTTCAAAGATCAGAGAAAGATTACATTCTTAAATGAGCAAGACTGAAGTACATTCCCTCATTGGGAGGACACCGAGACAAATTAACTGATAATTCATCACTGAGCAGTCTTACTATGAGCTACAGTCACTTTTGGGATTGATTTTATACAGCAGCTGTAGCCAAATTTGTTTAACACTGTATTGGGTTTGCGAGGTGGGGTTTTGGTAGCAATGGGGGCTAAAGGGGTGGCTTAAAGTGAGAAGCTGCTGGAAGCTTCTCCTGCGTCTGATGGAGCCAGTGCCAATAGGCTCCCAGGGAGACCTGCCGCTGGCCAAGGCTGAGCCCACTGGCAGTGGTGGCAGCACCTCTGGGATGAGGTAATTCAGTAGGGGCAAAAAACCTGCACAGATGGAGTGAGGGTATGTGAGAGAAACAGCCCTGCAGACAGCAGGGTCAAGGAAAGAGGGGCAGGAGCTGCTCCAGGTGCTAGAGCTGAGATTGCCCTGCAGCCCACGGTGAGGCAGCTGTGCCCCTGCAGCCCACGGAGGTCCATGGGGGAGCAGAGATCCATCTGCAGCCCCTGGAGGACCCCATGGCAGAGCAGGTGGGTGTGCCCGAAGGAGGCTGTGACCCCATGGGAAGCCTGTGCTGGGGCAGGGGAAGAGTCTGAGGAATTCTCCCCCGAGGGGGGAGCAGCAGCAGAGACAAGGCGTGATGAACTGACCACCACCCCCATTCCCTGTCCCCCTGTGCAGCCATCAGGAGGAGGGAGTGAACGTGTGACTGGTTAAGCTGGGGAAAAAGAGAAGGGATTTTTTAAAGATTTGTATTTATTTCTCATTATCCTACTGATGCCTTAACTGTCCTCCTAGAAACAGAGACTAGACAGAATAAAGAAATAAAGGTGGGTATTTATTTGGAAGGCCTTCAAAGGCACACCCTGGGAGCCAGAGGCTACTGCCAAGATGAACCCCAAGATGGACCACAGGTTACGAGTTCTTCACACTCTTATAGCTTTGGTTCATTTACATATCAGGGTCAATTCTCCAATTAAAGCTTCAGTTCAATGATGCAGTTTCCCCAGGCTTGCCCCCCCTTTAGAGTCTTTGGTTTACACAGTTTGGGCCTAGGACAGTGTGAGTGTCCTTGAGAAGCAGGCCTGGAGAGGCTTTGTTGTGTCTAACTAGCATGAGAGAGCAGAAATTAACAGGCTACCAGAAACCTCAGAGCTACACACTAAATAGTACAGAACCCGAAAGAATACAAAAGTTAAAACCTAAGGCATCACTACTCTGATTTGATTGGTAACAAGTCAAACTAATTTCCTCAAGTTGTGTCTCTTTTGCCCATGAAAGTAACTGGTGAGTGATCACGACCCAAGAGCTTTTCATTGTATTTTCTCTCCCCTGTCCAGCTGAGGGACAGAACAGCTTTGGTGGGTCAGCAGGGTCAGCCTGACACAAGAAAATTTTAACAGAGTGTCTATTTAGACCTCACTGTAAGCTGCAAGTTGCAGAAATATTTTTCCCCTTTAATCTCATATGGACAACTGATTACTCAAAATGGTTGCCAGCAGCAGTTTTTTCTGTAGGTTGAACCTCAATTGATCAGATACTGCTCATGTCACATTAGAGAAGTCCTTAAATCAGGCCAGGCTTTCACAGATGGAAAAAAAAATTGGGACTATTCACAAAACTTGAGTGCTTCAGAAATAAGTAAGCGTTGTTTTAGGCTGCCTGTTGGTATAGCTCCAGGTAATTGGGTTAGTAAGTATTTGTGGAATTTCTTGACAAAACCTTAACAATTAACAATTGGTCTTAAGAGCTCTATTTCCTTCACTTTGGAGTTCTTGCTGTGTTAACTTTATATTTTACTTTTCATATTACATTTCAGGGGTTTTTAATACACACAGCATTTCTTTTTTTTCACAGTGATCTCTCGTGTACAAATTCACTGTTCTGTGGGAGCACTGGTGCTACAGACATTACAGATGTTACAGATTTACTCACATCCCCAAACTGGAGGCACCACTCACTTGGGCTGAACAAGGGGACAAGGATGCTGACGTTTTCTCTGGTACCTGAGCCAAGCAACAGCACCAGAACCAGAGGTCAGGGGACACATCTGGATCCCACACGCAGGCTGAGGGAGCCCCAGGGTGGGCAGTGCCTGTGGGATCCTGGCCTGGCTGCAGACCCAGGCTGGGGGGAACCCCCAGCACACTGAGCCTGTATTTGCCACCCTGTATTTGGGGTGAGACATGGCATCCATGGACAGGCAGGATCCTGCACCAAAGCTCCTGTCCCAGATGCCTGTCTGTCACCACCACGCAGAGTATGGCTTGAACCGGCCTAAGGTGTCCCCTAGGATGGATTATTCCCAATTTTCCTGCTCTTCCCCATCTTGTTGCAGCTTGACCCTGAAGGATACCTGCGCCTTGTTTGTCCTAGAAGGACTGTTTGTAGCTGCTTTTGCTGATTGAAAATATCCAATCTCTAATTTCAGAGAGTGTTAGAACTTCTGAAGGATAAAAAAACTGGTCCAGGGGCTCCATTTCTGTTCACTGAAGCTTGAGTCTATTCGGTGGCATAGAAAGCAGAACTGCCTGCAACACCTTGCCAGGAGAAAAAGCACAGATGAAAGGAGGAATCACAGCACTAAGGATTTTACATTTCCATTGCACTTTGATGTTCAGCTCTCGCTCTCCTCCCTCCCCGAAGCAAGCTAACACCACTGTATGTGACTACACCCTTCTAAGTGCTTGAATCTGCCTCCAGGCACTCTCCTCCTAGTCTTCAGTGCTACATTTGAAAGATCATCTGCCTCCCCAGCATCTGTTCATGAGTGATGACGATCAACGCTAAAGAGAGAGCAAGGGCATCCCAATGGCAATTTTGCCAACTGGAAATCGTTCATGAGGCTCTCAAAACGGGCCGGCAAGAGGAAATTAAGAATGGGTTAGACTGTAATGATCAAACAGACCAAAGAAGTGCGAGAAAGCAACTCAGACATCTTTTTAGAGGCAGAAAACCCTGCAGGAAAGGAAGTATGAAGGCACATATACCTCAGCACAGCATCTTGGCACTGCACTGTTACACATTCCCTTGAGATAGCACGGCTTACATAGTATCACTATGGCAAGAAGAAAGTATTCCAGCAGGGATATTTGCTGAATAGTACAGCAGTGTTTCCATCCCCAACATATTAAAAACCTAGCAAAAGATAAACAATAAGTCCTTAAACAAGATTTTTATTAAATTACATAGTTTGTATTCTTTGGATTATTCAGTTTTTAGCTTGCATCTGGATCATGTTTCCCGGTTTTTTGTCATAATGAGGCACTAAAAAAATAAGTCAATATGATGTTTTTGTGAAACAAGAATATCCTCAAGAGTAGCACTATAATTAAAATATCAAGGATAAGGAGGTTTGCAAATAAAGCCAGGTTTGATAACACAGAGGTGTGGCACTGCTCTGAAATGTGTTGCCAGGCTTCAGCCATCTGTCCTGGCTGTTATGGAAGGTTTTTGTCCTTGTAACACAATGGGGCTAGTTGTTGTTGAAAAGCGATATGTAGGCAGCTTGAATAATTAATTCCTTCAAAGCAGAAGCCACACAGGGGCCAGTAATGAACAGAGGAGGAACACAGAGGAGAAAAAGTTTTGAACAAATGGCTACAGACAACTTGTTTACAGCGCATGACAAGCAAACTTCGAGGTGTGGCTTTTTTCTCTCCCTGGCAGAAAAGCCCTCCTGAGACTCTGTAATCAGGGAGAATATTATCTGAGAAGCTTTGTGGAACTGTTTGTCTTTCATGGAGCATTTGTGGGCAATTATTGGGAAACGTGTTAAACTCCTACCAGTGCTCTACTGAAGTGGAAGGAGTTTGCTTGGATGCTCCCAGCTCCCAGGTCAGCTTAATGGAAGAACAGCCTGGTTTAAAGAATCTACGAGAAAAACAGTGGCACAGTGGAGAGATAATGATGTTTCTTGACTACATGCATAACCACATGCTGTCAGCCAGACTGTGGTGTGAGGGACACCGAGGCAGTGCTTGGGGATGCTTGTGACAGACGGATTCCTAATTATATAAATTTCTTGTCTTAGTGGAGCACCTGAACAGTACCCCCTACTGCCTGCCTGAGAACAACTGCTATTGCCCTACAGTAATGTTAGTGCACTTAAGTCAGTCACTATGCTGTTGATAGATAATTCTGTTTTACAGTTAAAAAAAAATATACTTATATATATGTGTGTGTGTGTATATATGTGTGTATGTATATCACCCCTGCATGTAGAAGAATTATAAGTTATGTAGAACATCCACACCACTGAAGAGACAGTTTTGTGGGGAAAAGAAGCTACTTTATGTTACTGTATGTGTCTTGGCTCACTGGGAAAATACTACAGAATTTATGTGCTTACAATTATCATTAGATCCTAATTTTTGGCAGGTTTAACTACTACCTTCTCTTCCCATTTATTTTTAAGTGAGTTGCCAGTTCGTGAATGCACCAGTTTGATGGCCCCAAAGACAGAGCGTGTCTGTTTGCCTATAAAGGCAATATATTTACAACATTCACTTCCACAAACTGCTCCCGAAAGAGAGCTTCAGTGGCACACTTGAGGGGCTAACAAGAGGATCAGTAATGTAAAACCACCGTCATGTTGCCAAGATTACTAATGAGGCTGCAATTTGCCAGTGAGGGGTTGCAACTGTATGGGTTTTGCAGTCTATTTCTTTTACTAGGAGGGCATTGTAACAACTCCTGCAGGCTTCTGAGTCACTTCCAGTCTTCCAAGTGTTCCCACAAATTATGTAACTTTTTTTAGTGATGTCCTTAAATCCCTGTGTCACAACTCCAGTAACTAAGTTCCTACTTAGAAAACTATGTGAGAACTTTTGAAAATCAGACTGATTATTAACACTCTGATATTTTTGCAGACTGGACAATAATTTTAGCTAAGAGATTCCCTCGCATCCCCAAGACATCCCTAGTTTTCTAATGATGGTTCATTAGAATTGTTTCATTTACTGTGTTATTCAGAACCCCTGGGTAGATCAGTGTTTGAAGAGTGACATATAAAGGATGATGCTTGTTTAGTAACTTGTAGTGAACCCAGTACAACCCGTACTCAAAGTCTGAGAAGAGAGAAGTGCGAGTCCTGGCTGCTGCAGACTTTGGAAACTGCCACAGGATAAAGAAGAGACCTGGCGCTGGCTCCTCCTGATTTGGAACTGGAGCACATCCTGGATCTGGCTCCCCCCCACTAGGCCCCGCCACGCGGCCTGGTGTCGCCAGGACCAGCCTAGAGAAGCCCTGAACAGAAACGACGGGCAGGCAGCGAAGCGCTGGCGGCCGGTGCCCCGCGGCCTGCCCGCCCGTGCCTCGGGCCGCGGGCGCCACCCGGTGCCTGCTGCGGGCACTGCGGCAGCCGCGGCCGAGCGGGATCCCGGGCCCGCTCTGCCGCCTCTTCTCACTGCGGCACCGGCCGCTGCCGAGAAACGCTTTGCCTGCTCCTTCTCCGTCTTCTGTTTGTCTTTTAAAAGTAGTCAGGATGAGTTTTTTCCTCCCCTCTCCGGCGCGTGGGAGGCAAAGCCGACGGCTCAGGTCTGAGAGCGGAAGGAGTTAAAACTGTGCAGCCCCAGCCACGCGTGCTGCGTGTTAAAGTGCGATCAACAGCAGGATGGGACCGTTCGGAGTCTGAACGAAACCAGAAGTGAGGCTCTTGCACCGGTCTGGTGGGGCATCAGACACAAATGATCCTTTGGCCACAGCTGAGGGTGTTTTGGGAAGGTGCCAAAAGGGCATTAGGACATTTCCTTATGAGTATCCCGGGCTACTCAACCATCGATAAGGCTTCTGGCTCCGGCAGTGCTCGCTGGTGCCAGCCTCTCTGAGGCTGTTCTCCCTTCTCGACACCTGAATTTTCGAGCCATCTGAATGGTGACGGCAAAAGGATGCTTTTCAGATAGTCGCGGTTGTGCTGCAAACGGTGGAGCACAGCCCAGGGCAGGGCAGGGCAGGGGGCTGTGAGTTGTCTCCCAGCTGTCGCGGACACCGTGTGAACAGTCCCACCCTGTAAGCTGTCAGCAAGAGCGTTTTTCCACATCTAGAGTGAAATCAATATTCTGCTACCTAGAAATCAAGCCCAGCTTAAAAGGTATTTTAACATATTTGAATGAGAAGGTCTGATTAGCAGGCAGGTTGGACAGGTACTGTGTAATGCTTAGCATGAACCAGGGATTTCTGTATGGGCCAGACAAGACAACTTTCATAGGAAGATTACTGAAAGCTGGCTAAGTCACCCATCTCAGAAGGACTTGGAAGGTGGCACACCCTCCCTCTTGCTGGGCTCAGAAGTAATGACCACTGGTTTGAAACCCAGCTGACACTTGGATAGTAAAGCTGCTCCTCAGAGATGGACACCGAGGTGCATTCAAAACGTGACCAGCAGGCTCCACATGACCTGCTCCAGCTTTTGAAGTAAGCTTTGTTTTGTCAGGGGATTGGACCTAAGATCAATTCCATCCTAAATTATTTGAGTGTGACAAAAGAGTGGTGAAGAGCAAGCTCACTCTGAATGTTATTCACAGGCCAAGAAACTGAAACCAGCTGTATTCACATCCTGATGAACAAAGGAGAGCAATTGCATAAACCACATGACATGATTTGCAAGAGAGAACAACTTCAGATAGGTTCTCCTCTTTCCTACTTTCTTTTTATGATACTTATTGTCCATGGAGGTTGCATAAACACTAACTCTTTCCCCTCCCAAAATCAAATAAAAGAAGATTATTCACAGGGAACAAACCTAATGTTTTCACGTGCAGTCCCACTTGGGTTAAATAAAATAGGCAAACAAAACACTAAAACGAATTCGTACTCCTTGGTAACATGAATCTTTCCTTGTTTTCATCAATGAGTGGGTAGTAAGGATGGAAGAAAGGAACGTGACCAATTTAAAAAAAAAATTGTTTTTCATTTTAAGTCTGAAGAACAGCAACCCTCTCATACATCAACAGGCTGTGAAAAGGCATCACTGGTGCAGCCTCTGGGTCAGTCACTGTGCCTGTATGTGACCTCAAATTGCTGTTGCAGAGGTTTCACTGTTAGTCATTGTCTTTTTGCAGATCAAGTGTTTTTTTTTTAATCAGTGACATCATCCTGCTCAAAATTTGCAGTGTGCACATAAATACCATATAACAGATAAAAGCACCCATGCTCTCAATAACGGAAAGGTCAAAAAGCAGTGGCAATTGTGGTCTTTTCACATTTCAATTTGGTTGCTGCTAAGCTTCAGCTAGAGAGTGGTTAGCTGGGGAGAGGTGGTGTTGCAAAGAGCAAGGAAGTGCCCAATCAGAGTATTACAGAAAGAAAAGTGATTGTTTTCCTTTTTAAGGTATGGAGCTAACTAAGAATTGAGGATAACTAGCATTTTAAGAGCCATCTTCATGCATAAAGTCCTTGCTTCGGAAGAAAGTGAAATAATCCTAATTTTTCTTCAGAAAGACCTTTTTATTGCAGATTCCATATTTCAACAAAAGGTGAGGAGAAGACAAACTGCGTGGAAGATAACTGTTGGTTATGGGGTGATGAGGACCAAGACAATTGAATCAGAAGAAGTGGTGGAAAATTGAAAGTAGAAAAAGGCTGAAAGGGATGGACTAGGGGCAGCATATGTTCTGTAAGGTTTGGTATTTACAGCAACATAGAATTTAGACTAAGTTATGTTAGAAGGGACCAGAGGATGTCTGGTCCTGTCAAAATTCCTACTCAAAGCAGGGTCAGCTATGAGCTCAAACCAGAGTATTCAGGGCTTTAGTCACTTAGGTTTTGAAAAACTCCAAGGATGGAGATTACGCATCCAGAATCTCTAGACAACATTTCCAATGCTTGACTGTCCTCATGAAGAAAAAGCTTTTGCTTATATCAAGTCAGATAAATTTTTAAAAGTCTTTTTAAATTACAATTTATATCTGTCAATTTTGTCCTCTCACCATGCACTACTGTGAAGAGCTTGGCTTTTCTTTCTTGCTAATCTCCCCTCAAAGCCCCTCTTACTTAGGCTAAATGAGCTCAGTTTCTTCAGTTTCTTCTTTATGGGGCAAATATCCCAGCCCCTGTCCATATTGGTGGCCGTACACTGAACTTGCTGCAATTTATCATTGTAGTCAAATGCATGGAATATGGAGTCAAATGTAATGGAGCTCTTACAGGATCAGTATTTTAAAGAGAGCCAAGACTAGGAACACACTTTAGATGATTCATTGTCATCTTAATACTCAGAACAAAAGCTCTGTGTAGTATTTAAATGTCATCTGCCTCTCACTGTGTAGGATCTGGTTACCTGACTGGACCAGCTTTTGAAGGGTCTGTCTGCACTGAGTGCCCCATCTGTCCCAGGGCCATCATGAAAGCTGGTGTGTTTACAGAACATCTCAGGCCAAAACCACTTGAGCTCTGTAAAAGACTTGTCAGATACAAGAGCACCATTGGATCAACTGGCTCAGAAGTGGGGTATGTAAAATGGTGGTGGGTGAGAGAACAAAGCATCCTTTGAGCTGGCATATTATGAATTTTTCAAGGTAACAGGTAGGAGATCTCAGTCACCCACTCTCTTCCTGCTCCAATGAGCTTCTTGCTGCCTGTACGCTTCCCAATGTTGCTCAGCATTTGATCTGTCTAAGAGTAAACATGTCAGTTTGAAGAGACTGCAGGTTGCAGGTAGCTCCATGCTACTGTAGTGGAATAGGTTTTTCCTCCTCTGTTTTAAATTTCTGATACACCTTTCAGCATGAAGGAGCTCGAAGCACTTTGCAACCAATTCACAAGTCCATGTGTACCTGGTAGAGGTCACACTGTTGTCCATTTTGACTCAGAAGGAAACGTGGCCTGGCTTGCTACCTAGCAAAGCCCTACAGGTATGGCCTGGAGCGATGCACAGTTTGGGCTGGAGATGCCTTCCCCACTTATAGCCTTAGTGTGCAGGTTTCTCATGCAGTGTGGAAAAATATCTGTGAGAGGTAGAAAATCAACTAATACATCAGAGTCAATATACCTCCTTCTGCTTTCATCTGCTCTGTAGCCTGGAATTGCTCTGGAAAGATAGGACATACTGAGAAAGGCAGTGGATTTCAGGATAAGAGGCCATGAGGGATGCATATTTTCCACTTCACCAGCTCTGTAAAGATGTTTTCCCTGAAAGTCATTGTAGAGACTGCAGGAGCAGACTTCCACATTTGAGACTGCAAATGATGTTGCAGCCAAGGAAGCTTTTTGCACAGGGGTATGGATGATCCATAGCCAGAGAAACAGGGGACTGGCAATCTTTGGAAGCCACATTGTGTGTTAACTCTTAAAGGAACCATGAATATCAGGGAAGAAGACACAAGGAGCTCTATTCAGGAGTATTCATTCCTGCAGTTAAAGCTTTGACTTTCAAGGCAACTGGGAAGACACTTTGTAAAAAAAAACCCACAAAACCAAACAAAAACCACACAAACAAACTTTTCCTTCCAGGGTAGGGTTTCTTGGGAAATATCTCGACTTGAGTGTTTTGCCTGTTTTGCAACAAATGTTATTTGCATGTTTTTCAGAAGAGCGCATGATTTAAATTTTTTGATGGATTCCTGGAGAACCTGCTGGGTATCAAATACCAAATTAAACATCCTTTTTATTTTAGATGAATCTCCTGTTATTCCAGGTTCTGTTTGTCTCTGCAGCCCCACACCTTTGGGGTTCCCTATCATACATGTCTTTCCTTAGTATGCTGAGGGGTTTTTCTGGATGATGTAAATAATTACACCCTGCTGCTTGGCACATCTGTTTATGAGAAGAAAAACTGTTTTCTGCATGATCAGCTCTGCTGCAGTAAACAATGCCAGATGCTTATTGCGAAATAGCTACAAATTCTGGCTGAACTTGCAGCAACACGTACTTGAAGGCATCAAAGCAGTCTTGGAAGAACTTTCCACTCTGTGTGGGTGTCAGTGGTCTGGGAAACACTATTTTATATCAGTGTCTTGATTTAATTCAGCTTCTTATCCATAATTTCACAACTCATACAAATAGGAGGTGCTTTTTAAAATACTTTATAAGTTTTAGACCTGCCAGAACTCTCTGAGTTGCGGCTATGAGGAAGCTTCTTCCCTCTTTTCTCCCTGTGCAGAATTCCCCAACCCAGGTATCACAGTGGGTGTATATTTTCAAGCTTCTCTAAACTTATACTTTACAAACCCATTTTGGATTCACCGCACACCTTTGAACAAAGGCGAGAAGCAGCAACTGCCCCTTGCAGCTGCAGCCACGAGTTGCAGGTGGCAACTCCACAGACTGCAATGCAATGACCTCAGATTTGGACTGACCAAAGAATCAAAGCTACTGCTTTGGGCACCTGAGCTGCACATTAACAACTAAAGACCAGCTCTTTTCCTGCCGGGGCTTGGTGTTCATCTGCCTTCTTTGGAGAAGTCTGGAGAGACTTAGCTTGATTTTTCAGCTAAGTCATCTCTGTTGAGTTTCCTCAAATCAATGCAAAACTGGAGCAATACTGTCTCATGACTGAAAGAAAATGCCTGCATTCACTCCAAGATGGGACATGGAAGCAGCCAAAACCTCAAAAAAGGGTACCAGCACAGGCACTGTACTCTTACAACAGCTATAGTACATTCAGTGAATGTCTGCTTACTAGTTTTGTCTTTATTTCCACTCATAGGCTGAATAGCTGGCTTCAAAAGATTGTTAGAAATTATTGAAGTCAGACATCTAATATTCAGGGGGTTTTACCACTGAGGAGGGCAAGTGGTCTATATATAATTTTTCCCTCTTTCTCCCTCAGTTAATTTCTACAGCACCAAGATACTTTAACCCTCCCCCTCACCAGTTTCTGTTTGTACCAAAAATAAAGCTTTTATTCTCAGTTGTGGGGAGGTTAAGCATTTTCTATTTACAAGTGGTGTGTGGAGGAAAGAGGGACTTGGGGGTTTTTTATGTGTCATTTGATGGGAACACGCAGTAGAAAACAATACTTTAATTAGGAAAAAAATATTACTTTCCTTATACGTGAATTAAGCCTAAATTAATAAAAAAGCTATCACCTGGGAATGCAAGAGCTTAGCTGGTGCAGCAGCAGATAATCCTTGTAAAGTAATTTGCTTAGTTTATGGAGAGCTCTGTAACAGAGAAGATTTTGTTTTTTGTTACCCTTAACCTGGCCCCATTTTCCCTTGCAGAAACAGTTCCAAAATCCAGAAGAATCCCACAGCATGTCACAGTAAATTCAAGCCAAACAATATTTGGCCTTGCTCTGCTGGAGCACATAGCTACAAGTGTTTCATTTCCAGGCTGTAAAGTCTATCCATAGCCCTTCAGTGAGAAAGAACAGCCAGATAATAAGCTCCGTACTCTTTCCTATCAGCAGACCCCCTTTGTATATTCCATTTAGCTTCCGGCAGAAAACAATATACACACCCGTAACCTCACTAAACTTCCCTCTAGCCTTGGCCAAACTACCAAAATACCTATGAAAATAAAAAAAATATCCCCAGTCCTGCAGAGCTCAGGAACCACAAATCCTGCCTGCTGAAGCTCTCGGGTGTGTGTCTCCTCACTTTTAGAATAAAGTTTGGGTTGGTATAACAATGAGACAACTAAATCTCTGACTGAAGAGTTGCATCTTACCCTGGTAAACTCTGTAAAGGAAAGTTCAACATTTCTTGGTAGTGCTGCATTTGAGCAGAAATGTTATTAATTCAGCCCAACCCATCCTTCTTTAGGAGGCACAAAGAGGGATTGCTAAAACAGTACAGTTAAGAGTGAAAAAAAATTTTTCATATGATGGTGGAATCTTGATACCACAGACATTTGAATGGAGAATGTCTACTTTCATAGAAAGTTATGATGGAAAATCTAATCTTGTGCTCAACAAAAATATCTGGATAGGTATTTGATATTTCTTGATATTCCTTTCTTTTTCTCTTTTAAAATTTTTTTCTTATATATGTGTATGTATATGTACAGAAACAAAAACAGTTGTCCTGGTTTTCAAGTAAAACTATTTAAGATTCAGTTTTTTAAAAAAATAATTTAGAAAGATTATCTTATCTTATCTTATCTTATTTCTCAGCACTTAGTGATCATATGCAGCCAGCATTTGAATATTCATTTGTAGAATGGTGAGGAATGGCAAAGGAAAGGATTCTTGACTGCCTGTGAGAATCAAGTATGATGATTTATTCCTCACACGTGAATTTAAATGTCAGAAGAGACTTCTTTGTCCAAACTGTTAGTCACTGCAGTTAAACACAGATACACAAAAGAAATACCTTGATTCTATGAGGGTTTGTTAATTAGAAGTTGAATTTTGAGCACTGATTGCCATGAAGTGATCTGACAGGTTTACTGTAAACCCAGCATCCCTGTGCTCACAGACGTACTGGAATGAATCAAGCCAAACTAGCCACCTGTGGCTCCAGTTGAACTACGGAGAAGTCCTGTCTCCCCAGCCAGAGAAGGTTATGCAAACTGAGCAGCTAATAACAACACCAACATCTTTCCTCTTAAAACAGGGATCCTCCTGGAAAGATTTTTCCTGACACCACTGTTATCAGTTGTTTGCTTCTCGTAATATCCCTTGTTCAAAACTATAATTCCTTTTTCTGATCCAAACCCCATTTTTTATCTCAGCTTTATTCAAACAAAATTCTCACTGCAGCCACAAAGACAGATAAAACTTGGCCTATGTTTTCTGCAAATACATTTGTTATCTGAGTTTCACACTAAGAGAGTTTTAAATTCCAGAAAAATCAGGCCTTGCCAAATGTAGTAGACAGGCTGGAAAAATATGAGTAAATGACTGCAAACATGCTGCATTCTGAGTATCAAAAATGTGGTTTTGGCATTGCAATTTGAGAGAACCCAAGTGAAACCAAATAAAACATCACAGATAAGCCCAACTTAATGATGTCAGTTCTCCTGTGCATAGGCATCTTGGCCCTGGCTGCCACTGAGAATGCTGATCAAAGAAGTCAAAAGGATTTCAAGAGGGGAAAAATGCAAATAGTTCTACACCCTCTGCTGCTCAATATGTTGCTCTGATAGGTTGTTACCATAGTGTCAAGATTTTTCCAAATACTTAAGCACTCTTCCATTATCAAAATAGAAAATATCTATGACAGAGATCAATTCTGGAAGATGAAACCCGACACAGTTTATTAAAAATAGAATCTAAGTGAAGAGAACACTATTCCTTGCAGAAGTTGAAATTAGGTCCTTCTCCCTGCTTCTTCCTAAGATGCAAAAACTGAAAAAAAGGCAAGAGGGGGCAGATATTCATTTAATACTTCAGCAGCCCAGTTTTCATGCACTCACTGAGTAGCATCAGCCCAGTGGTACTTCAGCCTACAGTGGTCACAATACACAGCTAATATTGAGGTACATGTGGAAAAGTAGAGCAACCCTATGTAGCAGTCCCACAGAAGCATGGCTGGCTAGACAAGGATGTGCAGAAAACCCCTGGAGTTCTGGAAGATATCAAATGGAGCACAAATCAGAATGGGACTTCGCAAGAGCAACTATGAAGGGTGACTACAAACCACATTGTGTTCATGGAAGCACAGTGAGCAAACCAAGAGAAGACATTAAGTATTTTGTTGGCACTTGAGCGGTGACATCTGGAATAGAGTGTTTTGTTTTGGACTCCAGTACAGGGAAGACAGATAGGCGACAGCTCAGCAGAGAACCACCAAGATAATTCGAGGGCTGTGACATTTGAGAAGAGACAGAAGCTGAGCTTTCTCTTGTAGATGGGAGTGGAGCTAAGTGGTGTCTTCAGGTGGGCCCAGAGAACATAGAGCCACCTTCTGAGGGCTGCATAGGGAAAGGATGGGAGGCAAGGGTTACAAGGTGAAGCAAGGGAAATTCCAACTGGATAAACAGACAGTCTTTGTAGTGAGGGTGGTTAAGACTAGAACAGATTTCCCAGAGCTCTGGATGACTGCAGACATCCAGATATTGCTTCCAGGATATCCTAATTTAGGTTAGGTTAACTAACCTAAATTATCCTCTGAGTCTATGAAACTCAAGAAGTCTCCTACAACAAAAGACTGCCTGCCCTGTATCAGACTGAGCCTCAGAGAGACTTGGCCTGTATGGTTTTTCTCAGGAAGAAAGAGCTGTCTCAGTGATTATTTCACACTGCTCTTCAGAAGATAGGAAGCTGGAACCACTGATAGAGAAAAGATCTGTTGAAAGACTGGATCTTATACGATCTTATGACATGCAGACCTGGAGTCAGCAGACTGTTCAGCATGAAGGGGACCACTTCAGCAATTCTGCAGTCAATAGGGCTTGGAGAGGTGGAGTTTCCCCTTTCCCTCATGGGATCTCTCTGCATGGATCCTTGGTAGTCAGATTTGGTGCAAAGGGCATAATTTTGCTTTGCTGGGAAAGCTTTATATCCTTCATGTGTGTTAAGTGGCTGAGGACAGTCTTACAGCTAACATGGGCAGGCATTCCTTAGAGAGGAACTTAGCTGAAAGCAAGTAGGTTTTGGCACAATCTTCACTAAAAAAACCCCCACTCTTACTCCTCCTTCCCTCACCCTCACTGGGAATATCTGATTATAGCCTTTTCACTCAAATTCCACACAGCTCCTCTTTCTTGAGGCCTTTCACACAAAAGCAAAGACTCACAAAGAGGAGACAGGCACCATTGTATCTGTGTGTTCCATGGCAACGTTTTAGCACTCTAAGAGTTTGCAACAATCCAAATGATGTTTCTGTTCTTTATTAATGATATTTCCCAGCTGTTTCTGGTTGACAAAGAGAGGTCTGGTCCTTCTTTGTTACAGGCTGTGCCCTGTCACTTCAGCGAGCCCCAGAAGGGTTCACTCAGAGCTCTGTAACCCAGGCAGCAGGAGCACAGCCCCAGTGAGAGGCTGCAGACACGCAGAGCTTGAGCCTGTGGATATCGAGGTACTGTGTATGTGTGTGTTGTGCTCATATAATGAGAAGAAAGTACATGTTTAGTCATACCTGTGCACAAAATATTTGTCTATAGCAATGAAACCTAGAAGTACCTCAGGCTTCTGCCGTTTCTTTTGTAACAGCAACTAGCTCTTCACACTTTCTGTCTTAGGACATATTTTTCTTTTAAGACTTACTTTTCATTCCCTTCAGTAAAGTTTTCATATCATCGTTCTTCTTCATGCAGTCATTATCTCCTTATCCTGACATGTACATTATGCAAACATGCTTCACATTCACACAAGCCCTGCTCTGAATATATTACTGTCTTCCCTGCAGTGATTCCAGTGGGGGTTGTGGGATTGTACAAGAACACCATGCAAGGCCCAGTGCTTACTACTCCCTCCCTTAAGGTTTCCTTTGGATCTTTATCCCTGACGTTGGGCTTGAACTTTGAATTGCTAGTAGGAACTGTTCCTAGTAGGAACTTTTTGTAGTAGATTCTATCTGCATTTATTCTGTTTTAGATAAAATAGCATGGATACAGGGATGAAAGTATTTGGAATATAGGCTAAATTGAATATATTATGTTTATTTTAACAAACTTATCAAAGCTGCTCTGGCATTTTCTGTTTACATGGAGCAATGTCAGAGTCATACACCAAATGCATATTTAAAAGCATTACCGGGTTGGACAACCCTAATGTTTTCCTGCAATCTCACAGATCTTTTGGCTATTGGTTTATGTTCAATAGCTCAGACAAGAGAGAGGAAGCACAGGAAGAGTCCTACTGAGATGCAGAACCACTGTTACCTCAGAAATGTGCTACTGTTCAGCTAAAACTGTTGTTAGGATGTAGATTTTTTTACTGAATTTATAATTGCAACCTTAGGGGTGCTCTCTGCCATATAAATGGGTATGAAAAGAAACAAGAGCAAGGGTCATAGGTATGTTAATGTAAATAAAGACAGGGGAGAAATATGACTGGTGTAGCTGTCCAAGCTGTGAACTTCAAGAAGTGATGAGGTGCCATTTCTCAAGGAAAGCAAAATTTCACAAAGAAAAGTGAGATTAAGCTTTTCCTCTCCAACAAATGTGACACATGGCACAGTGCCTCCTGTAGTTACAGATTTGGGTCTGAAACTGAAGGCATCCATTTTCCTGAGCCCATAGACGTTCAGTGGTTTTTCTTACATGAAGGGGAGACAGCCACATTGAGAGTTTACACTCCTATGTATTTCAGCACAGAAGATGATCATACTTTGATTGCAGAGTGTAAATTTTCCTGGCACTTGGAGTGACCATGGCTTGCAGAACTTCTAATACCACAATGCCTCTGCTGCATTATGCTTACTAAGCTACTTGATTATTTGGAATCTAGGATATCAAGATAGGCATGATGACATACTCATACAAGAATGGTTTTAAAATCACTGCACTCTAAGTTATAGGTCATTAATGTATTTTACTATTATTAAAATGATATTAAAGGAGAAAGTACCATCTCGTAATAATGCCAGCAAGGGCTTTATGCCTTGATGCAGCACATACATCTTTACTATAAAGAAAGGGACAGACATTAAAAAAATTAACTGTTTCTATAATTTGACACTGCTGTCAATAGGTACAGAACCTCCACCAGTTCTAAATTCAAGCACCCTCACAATATCTGAGGTTTTTCCACATACATTTCCATATCATACAGAGATTAAATGGTACATTTCAGAGTTCCTGAGCCCAGGCCCTCAAATAAGGCCTACAAATTATAGTGTGCTTCCTAGTCTAATGCCTGAACACCAGAGAGTTCTGTGACTTTTTGCCAATTTAACTCTGCACAATACTAGCAAGATCAAGCCCTCTCTGCAAGACTTACTCACTTCCATGCAGCACTGCTCCATCACCTCCCCAGATCATCCAGACTGAGGTAGCTCAGCTGTCTCCATGCAAGTCCCCAGCACAGAAATGCCAGGGGATGTCAGTGATGCTCAGGCTAAACTGGGAGCAGTGCACTGCTCCTCTCAGTAAGGCTCTGGGCAGGCACAAAGACCCTCTCACTGCAGAGTCCAACTCGGCTCATTCATTTTGTCCCACATCAGGAGTTTTTCCAGAACATGAGGGCTGGAGTATCTATGTGAAATTCATAAATATTATGAAAAACTTGAAATTTTAAGATCCAAGAGGATTTTTAAATGTTTTGTTTAATTTTCATTGGGCTAATTGAGAAGACAAAGAGAATTTTCACACCATGCCAGCCTGGAAATATATAATCCATTTCTGACAAACAAGTATTTTCTTTAGTTAGGTAAATTTTGAAAAAAAAATTAGAAACTTTTTGTTAAGCAGGTCTGGAAATAAAACAGGATATTTTGCCCCTCTGCTTTCTTTCCTTCTCTTTTTCTGTAGAAGCCATTTAGTCACACCCAGGCTCAATTCACACATAGTGCCAGACTGAGGCTTTTCGTGTGATCTTTGAGTAAAAATTTCACTTAGCCTTTGAAATGACTCCAGGTATTTTATATATATGCCACGAGGTATCTATTCCTAACCCCTCTGAGATTTAAAGTCCTTCCTTTACTGTTAGAGATCTGCTCTTTAGAAGAAATTCCAGATAGAAGCATGGAATTTCAGTTGAGACAATGGTCCTGTTTCTCAGGACAGATGGTTACAGCTATGGAGTGTACAAAGCAGTTCATGCTTACACCAGTCACAAACCAAAAATGAACGACACAATTTTCTGAATGCCTGGGACAGTCCTTGGCTATCCAAGAGTTTTGCCTTTTCCATCTCAGCATTCGCTGAGAAGGAATTACTTTGTCTGATACACAAGTTGCTAAGTATATTGACCACGCCGGGTCTGTGATTATTTTTACAGTTTAGTTTTTAATTGAAAAAAATACCAAGCATGTGATAATAGCAGAAGGCACTCACTTACCCTATGACAATGCAGGAGATGGCAGTTCCCAAAAAGGCGTAGGTTAAAATTGATCCTAAGTTACGAAAAAAATGTCTCTGGGGAGTAAAGTTGGAAAGAAAGTCCTTTGTAATATAGTGAATAAAAAAGCATCTAGACCAAGTAGAAACACATTTAGAAGTGGTATTTGTTACAAAACTTATCTCATATGGAAGATGGAACAATATTGACTACTTCACTTATTTTGGAAAATACAATTTAAAGACGTTTAACTTTTTTTCCCCCCAGTGGAATGCCATCAAAATTCCCTCTTTTTTATGTATCTGGACAAACGTTTCACGTTTTTAGCAGAAGTTCACATTGGAAGTACCTCATGTAAACGTTATCATAACCCCATCCCTTGAGCAAAGTCCTGATCAGGCAGGATGTGAAACACAGAGAGGCTGCTCCTGCCTGCAGCTGATGGCATTCAAAGTGGTCTCTTCTGAAAACAGGGAGGCCTAAGTGTCATAAACTGCACAATCAGATCTTTGCACAGGGACAGAAAGGGAGCACAGTGAGGGCCATAGATCATTCATTTTAATCCATTCCTGCCAAGTTCTTCCCAGGCAATATAATTGTTAGCTGACTCTGTCCTCTGTCACTGGCCTGTTGGGTCTACAGAGCAGCAGCCACACTCAGACCCTTCTGTCACATAAGGAAAAGTCACATACCTTCTTCAAACTATATCCAGCATGAAATATAATGGGTGGCAGCAAAATATTGAAGAAGATGGAAGGATCAAAGGTCATCTGCCAGAAAGGACAAAAGAGAGGGTAAGGACAAATAAAGTAGCATTTAATTTGATATGATAGGTTTTAATTGTATCTTCTTATCAGGACTGATCTCAGGCTCTCCTCCACTGTCTGTGGGATTATTCTGTGTTGTTTTGTTGCAAGTACAAATGGGTAGTTCCTCACAGTTTACAGATGCAGATTACTACTTGAAAAGTGTTCCTTCAAGAAGGAAATCAATCATGTGTTGCCTTACAGGGAACACATAAAAGCAGCGTTACCTGCGACAGCAGCTGCCCTACCAGACATCCAACTTGACAGTCCCATGACATAACCCCTGGGTCAGACATGGATCTCCTGTTCTCTTTCAGGAAAGACACATCAGCAGTGTTGGGCCTCAATTCCCTGTGTACAGAATGGTGATAAAAGGCCTACACCACCAAAACCAATGTAACACTTCCTTTGAAGGAAATGGTTTATAAAATAGCCACTAAAAGTTTTAAAGTAATGCTAGAGTGAGGAAGCACACCGAGGCCTTCAACTTCTGGCACAGAGAAAGACCAAGGACATTGCCCAGCCACTGCAATTCATTACAAATAGCTTTCAATAAAATAGAATTCTCTTTAAAATTACAGCATTGTTGGAGAAAAAAAAACTTAAATAAGCCTGTGTACTGCTTAGTGTTCTGTCAGTGGGCTATATTATATCAACAATTTTAAAAGAGACAGGAGGTAATTAGTGCAAAGGCTTGCAGCTCCTTTGTTCAGATGAAGGGATATTTTAAGGCTACAGTATTCTAGATTATTTTTCTTCAAAAGAGTAAGACCTGCCTCCAAAATTATTTCTGCCTTCTTGCTAACAGACAGCTGGATTTGATAAACAGGAAGTGAGAGCTGAGACTTTTTTCCATCTTGTTCACTTTGAATTATAAAGCTGAAAAAAATGAGCTAAATAACCTGCCAGCAACATTAAGTGTGCTGGCACCATCATTGAAAACATGATGGAAAAAGGATTTTCTTCATTTATGAACTAATATTTTTGAATGTTGATTTTGGAATTAATTCAGCAAATATGTTAAAATGTCTTTTCTGTGGGCATCAGAAATCCTGAATGCATGTTTTATTATTCAAAACCATGTTCTAAAGAATACATGTTTGTAAGTCATGGCACAATCTATTCTCTCTGATAAAAGGCACTAAGTAAACGCTTTTACTGCTGTCAAAAGGGAATTACAGTTGTACAAAACCCAGAGCATGGTGTGATCATGTGCGGATGCTGAAAAGCTTTGGTAGAGAAATCTTTCAGCTTTTCTGCAGCATTCTGTGAGAACTTTGCAGTTCTCACAGAAGCTATGAAAACACAGCTATGGGTTTTGTAAACTAACTCCTTATCTTGCACCTGGGTTTGTTATGCAAGATTGTTATGGTTCAGCTTTCTTATATTTTAGAACAAGTGTCTTAGAGCTTGACCAATCCCCTCAAGGGGTGGACGGCTGAGCACCCAATTGTCTTATGCCATTCAACACACTCTTTGAGATCCCTGTTATAAAAGATGAATTAATTAATTAATAAAGAGTCAGAACTGCTTTCCCTTCTGAACTTACTCGTGACATTCCTTGCCGTCAGTGCCGCTCACAGCGACAATCATGCTTTCTGTTTTTTACATTAGTGCTTTTGCCAGTCAGGAAGGCTGCCAGGCATTGTTATTGTCTCCTAAATACAGCTGAATTTATCCCTTTTCCTTTTTTATTTATTTTCTATTCAAGACGGCATCTGCCATGTAATTTTAAAGGAAAAAGAAGTGAAAATCCAGGCAGACTGAGGTCTCTCCAATAATTTAGAGGAACTACAATTCACAGTTGAGACTTTTGAGAGCCTTCCAGCAAAGTGAGACTATGGAAACAAGATCGGGTAGTTCCCTGTAAGGACACCAGATTACTGTGCAAGTGAGTGCTCCTCCTTTCTCTTAAGTCAGCTTCAGTACCAGGTCTGATGAAGATGATCAAATGTAAAGGATTAGTACATATGCCCTGGAAACTAAACACACACTTTGGCTCAGACAAAGCTGCAACTGCAACCAGCTAGCAGGAAAAAGGATGAAGATTCAGCAAAACCTGATTAGTGTTACTGCCACAGTATTTTCCTGTCTCCACCCACCACAACTCTCATGGTCCTTGACAGTCTAGTTCTTTCTGAGAAGGGCAAGTCTGGCAGTAACAGCAGACAGGCACACAATGGTGCTGCATCAGCAAGAAATTTGAGCAGATGGTTAAATCCTTATTCTGCTGAGCTCACCAGTGTACATTCTAAGCATAACTTAAAAGTTTTTATAACGATAACCATATAATACACAGGATCATGTATTACTGTGCTAGACAAACAGTAATACTTGGAAGAAAGCAAAATAATACATTGCAATATTTTAAAAAGCCATTGGTAAGGCCTTAGAAGCTTCATGTGAATATACAATGTCTTTGAGCACAAAATCCAGGTCTTAAAAAGTGCCTCTGCACTGCAGTGTTCTTCAAATGGCTGCCATTTTTTAAAACAAGCGAACATTATTAGAAGCAAATATTACATGGGCAGGGAACGACTATAATAACAAAGCAAAATATTTTGTTATATATTGGAAAAGAGAAAAGGGCATGACATTGTGAAAGACTGCAAATTTTCTCCCCCACTTCCCTTTTTGCATCCAGCCTGAATTGCCACAATGGTGTCTCCCCATGGCAGTGAAGTCCCTGCTGAGGACCACTGCAGGAGTGGAAGGATGTATGAGAATGCTCTGATGAATTTAAGTGTACATTAGGTACATATTTACAAGTTTGTGTTTTGAAAAATATTTAGAGTTTGCAGTTTCCCGTGCTGTCCACAGAAGGTAACCTCCCCTTGAATTATCCTGCCAGAGCAAGTCACTTTGAAGACAGAGGAAAAATAAAGATATCAGTAGGGTTTATAAAGGTTTAGTGGCAATGAATCCAGGTTAACAGCTGTGTCTGCAATGAACTCAGTGCCTGCAGGAGATGGGACTGTCATTTGAAACAGCTCAGGGAACCACTCCGCAAGCGCACAGTCAGCTTGGAGCTAAATGATGGTCAGGGTTCTACCACACCTCATTTCCTTTACTGTTCTTCCTCACTTACCTTGCTCACCCTAAACTCAGAATAGACTCTCTCTCTGTCTCATTTTAACTTGAAGCTTATTTTCCTCTCTCAAGGATGAAAACAAATATCTTACAGAGTTTAGAACAAAAATAAGATAGGTTTTACCTTTTGAAGCATTGCATTGCCCTGGTGACCATTGACATTGTTGTGGCTGATCTCTCTTTTGTATTGATACTCGTACACCTGATTAGTTATGTTAATAAGCAGAGTGGATGGCCCAGATTTCAGCTTTTCACATTCATAAACAGTCCCACTTTCACTATCTGGTGATTTTGTCACATATCGTATAATTAATCCCATTAAAAGGCCTGGAGAGTAAAGAAAAAAAGAAAAATGAAAGAGATTCAAATATTTTTAAGTATTTGATGCTACACATTTACCAGTTTAGAGAAAAAATAGCTCTTCCAAAGCTGGGACGCCTTCTCAGGTTTTCTACATTTACAGAACCTCTCTCAACACTTCATGGATGACGACAAAATATTCTTCCAAAATGGTCATTTCATTAGAATGCAGATGTTGGTTTGACGTATGTGCAGTCATACTCCTGTTTTTGTGATCCAGTTGCTGTCATAATAATTAACTGACTTTTCTCATCCACTGCATTTTCAGTAGTTATTTAAGTTACTTCAGGGAGATGCCTGCACAACTCATGTGCTGTACCGAGCATATAAACATCAGCTGGGCTGTTGGAGATTTTACACACTTCATTTGTGGGGACAAAACTCTGACACATCCTCAGGCACATTCTGCTTTCTGTAGAAGACTGCATTTTTGAGACTGTATAAACATAGAGAAATAAAATCAGGACGAAGGGAAGGAATAATAAGACTGTCTACAATTTAGATATATCTAAATTTCTCTTACATATATCTACAATTTCTCTTACCTAAGACAGATATTTTGTCTCTCTTTACACTTAACAGGAAGGAAAATGTACTTCTGCAGCCATCCTCTGGATGCTGTGGCTCTTTCTGTTCGCTCTAGTGGGAGGCTGCATGTTTACTTTAGGAGAGGTGAGTAATATTTAGCTAGATAACATTACTGAGAATATTGCCACCCTCAGAGACTTCGATTTGGTTCAAAATTTAATTTTCATACTTCTTTTATGTCCTGTATGCTTTAAGTCCCATATATAGGATGAACAACTTTACAGTTACTAATTGTTAACACATTCATAAAATGCTAAGAATGCTCAGATTAAATATTGAAGGAAGACACCTAAACATCTAGACAGACACACTTACTATTGAAAGATAAGAAAGAAATTAAATTACAGGAAATATCAGAGAAGCATCTGCAAAACATGGTGTTACAGTTTCAGTTTGATCCCATAATCAGATGGTGACACATGCGATCACAAGGACCTTGAGAGTCCTTGTTATTGTCACATCTTCTCCTAAGAGAGACTCTCAGAACTGCAGATTCCTGATGTACCTGTAAGTCAAGTTTGTAGCTTGTTGGAGTGATGCTGAGTAACAGCTGTATTGCCTGTTTAGTGTGTGCATGCTTTTGTGCTTGTTTAGAATCTATTGTTTAGCATGGTTGCTTTCTTTAAATGATAGAGGATTTCAGTAAGGTGTAGAAAATCCCCAGACCACTTTCTTAAGTTACACAGCATTCATGCAATAAATCAGATAATAAATCTAGCTGTAGTAAAAGACAGAATTCCTCAAAATGTTAGCGGAAAGCATTCATATGTCAAGGGAAGCAAGCACTGCACGTGCTACAATGAAATATGACTTCCACAGTGGTCCGCCCAGATGTCCAAAATCACGAGTCAGAAACCAGGAAACCATTAATTAGTTAAAACTGTCAGGGTTTTCAGCTTATTTTTATTAGATTTCCTCTAGAAGTACCACATATAAAATTTTTGAAGTCAATTTCAAATACATTAAAAATTCAACTTAATTTGATGCTTGAACAAGACTTGATGTTTTTCATTCTCTGGAGCAGAAAACTTACAGGTTTTCCTTTGCCATTTTTGTCCCTATGATTCAATGTTTTAAATTACAGCCTCTGATGCACTTCTATTACCAGGTAGTACTTAATCTGCTCAGGTAACAGAAATATTTTGCAGACATTTACCAAGGCCTGTGCAAGGACATGGGCAGAAAAAGACTATTCAAAAAGTGTTTTAAGCACATTTATTTAAATGCAGCATTGAAACAGAAAAGGGTGTCACTAATGTTTCTTTAAAAATGTCTCAACTGTCCTTTGAAGTCGGATCTTGCAGCAAAATCTCACTCTAACTACAGCTCAGTCATGTTTCAACTGAAGGCAGTGCAGGCTTTCCAGCTTCTTCAGTGGAAGAAGGATAAAATCCTTAATCATAGATGCGACAATTGGAAGGCATTTTTTAACTCATCGTGCCAAATTCCTGAGCTAAACAGGACTGTTCTTTCCCCAGGATTTTATATAGTCACCTGTTAAATGCTTTCCTTAGTAATAACACTCAGGGATGCAGTTTTAGTCATTACTTGATTATCCCAAATATTTAAGATTTTCTTTCAAATTTCTTTGTTTGCCTCAAGAATGCTGTTCATCTCTTCACCTCACCACTACAAAATGTCAGTTTCTGACTTAATTGTGATTTTCCCATACTGTCTTCTGAGTCCCAACAACCTTTTTTCATTGTGCACGCTGTAATCAGAAAGACAATAAAATGCTCTGTTTTATTAAGGTCCAGAGATTTGTCTTTCTGGGACCTGTTACATCTATTTCTGCCTGTGAGAAACAGAGATACTTAGAACACACCATTAGAAGGCAACTACAATTATTTCACACAAGAGGCATATTGGATTTAGAAAGTAAAAGAATCATAGTGCTTAATCATTAGACACCTCCCCCAAAGCTGAATCCAGAACCGATTGTGCCTCAGTTCCAAACACACTGATGGGATCCTCAGAAGGGGCTGCAAAGGGCTACTGTGAGTCAGCTTTCCCTCTGCACACCTGTCAAAACCTGTCCCCTCAAAACCTGGGGAAACACCTCTGACCACTGCAACCCAAAGCCATTTTATGTGAGCCCCACAATGGCTCTTCTGTCATTCAGCCTCTTTATGTTTTCCTTCCAGTCTGATTAACTAATCCCACGGAGCATAACTTTGAAGGCTGGTACATCTGCAATCAGCCTCACCTCCACTTAGGGGGTACCACCCCCTGCCTAGGGGTGACAATTACTCAAGCTGAGAACAATTTCAATTAAATTTGGTAATTAACCTCCCATATAAAAGGCACTGATTGGTTTGCTGCTGGTTTGGGGTTTTTTGTTGTTGAAGTTCAATTCTAGCTGCCTACTTGCAAGTGTTTTAGTCTCTTACTCAGAGCAGAGAGGTGGTACCTCTATGCGAGCCCAATACCTGACTTCTGGGGAGAATGAGGGATTTGGATACTTGAACTCAGTTTGTCACTGTGTAGCTCTGGACTATCGCTGCAGTAATGTGAAGGGCCATGACTTACATCTTACACGGGGAATTTGGTACCTAATGGTTTATGGCTGAGGCTTCTAAAGATACCTGGCTCTGCATGAGGTGCCTACAGGCACTTTGGTGTTTTATTGGCTCGTTGTGTCTCCTCCAGCACTAAGAGGCCGCATCCTGGGGCCTGGTGCTACAAGAGGGGTCACCTACTCTGATCCCAGAGAAGTAGCTTTGTTTTCATCAGTGCTGGTGTAGATCATCTCCCACACTGTTCCTGAGTGTGCTCTTGTATGGGAAACTCTCTCATATCCACCTGCCTCCCTGGTATACAGAAATCAGGAATTAAGTTGAGTTTACTATTTGTGGTCTGTTTATTGAACCCAACTACAACGTGCAGAGACGCTCTTTGAGACCCAGGAAAACCAAGGAATAAATGAATAAACAGGTAAGTCTGTATTCTTCCTCTTTGTGAGTGATTTTTCAGTTTGGTCTCAAAACAAACAAAATACTTTGAGTCTTTAAATACTTTCAAGCTAAATGCCTTCCAATGTATGTGTGTATATATATATATATACTTTATGAAATAATGTTGAATTCCTGTTGAATTAATTTTTGTGAATTAATTCTGTGTTATTCAAAATGCTTTTGGTTTTTTTACTTTGTAGAAAGATTTTTGAATTAAATTTAGCTATACTTAGTGTTGAACTACTGCTTTGATAAAATAAAATTAATATACCTCAGTTATTCAAATTTCTAAATGGACAGTATGGTTATGGTGTTTTTTTTTTCCTAGCTGGAATTATTCAGCCTAGAACTGAATTTTCCTACAGAGCCTATGTAAAAAAAAAAAAAAGCCAACTCACCCTTCCATTTGTTCTGTACTTTAAATAGAATTCTCTATCAGGCTGTGTTCAGTTTGTGGCTGTTCAGCACTTTGCAGTAACTATAAACGTCTTCCTGTTTTTGTCTTTCTATGTTTGTCTTTTTGCCCTGGTGCTCCTCACACTTTGCCTTCCCTATTCTCTCCACTGCTACTCCCCTGAGCACATAGTCGAGGAATATGGACCCACTTGTCATCCTGTGGGACACACTCTGCAAAAGGTGCCCATATTCTCTCACTTGAAGCCAAATTATCAGTTCATTGTATTGGTATTCACATATCTAACACAGAGCTTAATGGGCTGGAGCAAAGCAAACTGTAGGATGGAGACCTCTTTTTCTACAGAAAAGGTAGAAATCAGAATTGTTTGGATAGGGAAGGAAGGCAAAATTAAGTGGGGGTGGGACCTGTCTCACTGTCAGTGCTTGGTGCCATGAAGATTTTCTCCCAAAGTTGCTGCCTGTTGATCTGACACCTCTCTTATGGCCTCTGAAATTTCACTTTCTTTTCAATATTGACATTCCACAATGTTAAGGAAAGCTACACCCATATAATTTGAAGGATAAGAAGGACATCATTAGCTTTTTGGATTCTACAGATAAGCTTTTTTCTCTGTTTGAAAGTTGCCATAAATAATTCAAGACTAAACAGATAGTTTATTTACAATCATGAGGAATGTCTTAATAATTCAAAAGCTCTGTCCTGCTGGAGCACTAATCTCTTCACCAATCAAAAGAATATGAGCAGGTTATACTCATGATGTGCAGAGTATATCTGAGCAGGCAGCAAAACAGAACCAAATGACAGCTAAAACTCTAATTCAATACTTATTTATTTTTGTTTTGTTGTATTCTCCCATATTTCATTTCTGTTTTGATAGACTTTTGTCTAAATCTTCAGAAAAGGCCATCAGCTGCACATGGCAAACAGCACATTTAGTGAAAAGGAAGCTATTTCAGTAGAGGCACCCATGTATTTAGAAAAACAATTTACAAGTTGATCATAATATATTGCACAATGTCTCATGGCTTTCCTTTTGAGAAATGTTAACAGAAATGCAACAAGCAAATGTGTTCTCAGTATTACATAACTTGTACCCCTTAAAATTATTAAACAACAATTCAGGTGATGTCTGACAATGCAAACTATCGCATTTAAGTATCAAGATTTAAAGGTTAGAAAAAGGGTAGATTATCGAATAAACACTTTTTCAGAACTTTAAAATACAGGCAAGGCAGGTGAGAAGTAAGAGATCCTGCAGACCCAGGTGATAGGGGATCAATGACTGGATTAATACAAGAGTTTCTTTTTTGCTTGCTTTCCTTTGAAGTATCAAGTTTCTTGTGAAGACAATGAGCCAAGAAGAGGAATTAGCCTGTTCTTGAAATTTCACACAGTTAATTTATCAAACAAAATAGTTTGTAGGGGATACAAAGAAGACTGGTATCTGCTTCAGTCTTCTAGTGGAACTGAATCACCTTAAAATGCTTGACATAGGAAATGAAACTTTTACCTCAAAATGTAGGTGTCAGTTGCCTTTGCTATTGCAGGCTTGTAGATGAACCTCCATATGTAGTTGTTTGCATGTGGTGTGCCTTGATAAACAAATATTCTTCAGAATATGCAATCTTAACAAAATCAGTTTTGGGTATTACGCTGCTAGAGGATGTAGTGTGCACAGAACGTGTCAGAACAGGCCAGCACTCAGGTGATGACTGAGCTGCTGATTTCTGTCTTCCATTTTGACAGTTTACCCTCCTGTATGTATTTTATGGCAGCAGAAATGGCTGTAGAGTCTCTCAGAGTGAAAGAGCAGTAAGAGAATGACAAGAGAAATCATTACATGTGTAAGTGCGTACCATTAAACTAGAGACTACTTAGGGGACAATGCGGAAAGTTCCGCATGAAAGCGAAATGCAACCTGGCAAAACTTCAGAAAAGATTAGAACTAGACAGGCAAACTGAAGTTCCCTACAATGACAGCATTGAGAGCAAACTTGAGATGCATTCTTCAGTGTGCTTTTCAAAGGCACAGAGCAAAGCCAAAAGAAAGCTCTCAAGATCATTTAAACTTTATTAGACAACATGTCTGTATCCACTAGGCTCCTCAGACTAACAGGTTTGAATGTTACAAAAACTCAAGCAAATGAAATAATCTGTCGCTGAGGGCATTTCATTCTTTTGTAAACAGTGAACTCCCCAACTCTCTGCTGTCTGACCACAGAGGAGCAGAACATGCACATGCTGAGGATAACCAGCTCATGACAGTCGCTCCCCCATCAAGGCAGCCTCTGGCTACTTCAGGAGAGATGCTGTTACATCATTATTTTACCGTACATTTATGGAGCTGATTACATTTAATTCAGCACATTTTCTGAGCTTTTTCAGCACTTGATCTCAAGTGCCTGATCATAAATATGCAACTCATCTGACGTTATGCCGGCACTTGAATTTATACTCACCATAAAGCATAGCTCCTCCAGTTTCATGCAGAAAGCGGAATCGATGGTTTTTAAACAACCAAATTGTTAGTATTGTAAGAATTAGTAGAAAGTTAAAAATTAGCAGCTCCACAGCTCCCTGATGATAAAAGTGATCTTCGTCTTTCACTGATACATATTTCTTCAACTTCTCCATTTCATTCCCTTTACAGAAAGTATGTGAAAAATAAAAGGAGAAAAAAAGTTCACAGGACAGCAAGTGTTGCCACCTTTGGTACAAAAAGTCCAGACACTACAGACATTCACAGCAAGCACATCTGTTTCGTGTGCAGCCTCATGGTAAAGTGCCCCAGCTCAGAATTCATCTGGATTCTAGTTACAGCTTCCTGTTTCTCTCTTAAAGCTGCCCTGCCTCATTTTTAATGTTACGATTGTGTTGCTGGACTGCGCTTGCTCTGGCTGTGGATGCACAAATTGCCTCCAAGGCTCAGACTCTCAGTTTCTAAAAATCTGTTGTAAAACTCAGTGTGTGTTCATAATGTTTTTTTTCCTGTAGTTTAACAGCACAATCTGAATTCTAAAAGTCATATTTTGTCTTCACAGTTTAAGATGGAAAAAATTTTGTTAAAAAAATGGCATAGCAACCTTTACTACATTTTGGAATTTTAAGAACCTTTCCTCTTTCCCACTTTCCCATATTTAAATGTTCTAAGTAACATAGAATAAAGGTGGCACTTTACTATGGTGCAAAGACAGAAGAAGAAAACAAATCAATGAATAAGGATTTCAAGACTTAGGCACTTGTATTGATCCTGCCAGAAGACTGATATCTCTGTAAAAGCAAGGGTCCAATCACCTAGAATTAGAAGTGCTTAAACCCCCCTACTGAACTGAATAAAATGCAGTGGAATATACTTTTCATCATTTCTGCTGTTCACAGGTTTTGATTTACTCAATTCCTTATTCAATTAAGCCAGAAAAACAGTAGAAATACTCTATGTATAGCAAATACTCCTGCAAGCTTTTCTGTCTAAGCTCAAGGCTGCAATGCATGTACATACAGAGAATTTCAAACAAACTTTAATCTTCATCAGAAAAAACAGCAATTCTGCTTCTCATTATAAAAAGATAATCTTCTCATTATTTGATGTTAAAATCACATACTTTTGTTTTTAATACATTTTGGAGGAAACTAATCTTTACAGAATCCATTCCAAGTCAGGTAAGTGTCAAAGGTGAATAACCCAGGAATACCCAGCTGTCCATACTCTCAGTAATTTTGGGGCTGTAGCTCATAGCAGAGAGCGTTCCTGAGGAGGCCCTGTTACTTCAATTAATCTACCATGTTTTAAAATATTTTTTCTTGATAATCAATCGTGTCCCCTGCATAAGCTAATTTCATCCCCTTTACAGGTTTCCTCTTTTTACTTTCACTTTGTAGGAAAATTATTTTCCTTCTAGTTCTTTTTAAATTAATGGTTTTCTTTGCTTACCAGATATATTTTTCAACCTCTATAAGTGGTTTAACTTTGTTCTCTATGCTGTTTCACTATTTTCTCTCCTTTGTGTTTCCCTCATTTTCTCTTTCTTTTTGTAGTTTTACCTGATAATTTGCAAACACAGTCAGGATTGTTTAAGTCAAAACTGTATTTCTGAACTAATTTCCAAAGGAGTCTCTGTGAGATGCAAAGTTGGCAGAAACCAGATGACACCTCCCAAACTAATGAATGGTGCGACTCAATTTTAAGCAAGGGTAACGATGCTAACCTGTATTTCTTGAGAATTATTCAATACTGTATCTAGAATTAAAAAAATAATGTAAGGGAATTTGGTGTAGCAGTTTCATTATACAACTGATGCAACTGTTTAAAAAATGTTAGTCGCATAGCCAAGGCTTATAACTTTCATAGAGGAGAAAAAATAAAAATTAAGGCTTGATTTGGTTTTCATAGTCACAATTTAGAAATGACCTCAATTTTGTGAGTCTGATCATCCATCTCCAATGTAGAAGTATCAAAAGCAAGCAAAAAAAAAATCAATTGAAAATAATTATATTCAGTTTCTTTTGCAATAAACCCCAAAGATTTGTTTATTATGAGAGCCAGTTCTTTTCCACCCTGTCAAATAGGTAATTTGCAGGCACTTATAATGAAATCAATGGAGAAGAAGCACAAAACAGTGAAAAAAGGTAATTTTATCCTGATAATCTCAGTGATTAGACTATTCACTTCAGATTTGGAAGCAGGCTCATGTTTAACTTGAATTTACCCGAACTCACATTTTTCACCAAACAACAAGGAGTTCCTTAGTCTTACTGCTAGAGCAGGGTGGTATGAAATATTTGAAACACGTAAGTGTTAATTTCCAAGGCTGCCTTTTCCCTTTTGCAAAATAGGGTTATGATTCTGCTCTATCTCGGAAGATGATCTGATACATGTTTGTGAAGCAGTCACATGTTACAGCAATTTGCATCAGGCCAGAGCTTAAATGAAAACAGAATTTCAGGTTTAGTATCAGGCTTGCAGGTGTTGGAGTTGGGGCTTAAATTCTGCCAAAGCTCCTTATATAATTTTGGGGAGGTCTGGTTCAAAATACAGCATGTTACAGGATTGGGATTTCAGGTGTTGCTTTCCTCTCAGAGATGTAAGACAGTTTCAAACCAGCTTTCCAGACATAGCCACTCATCATAGTAGCAGCTTCTGAGGAATCCAGAAATGACATCTAAAAACTGTTGTTTTTCTTTGCATTCTCAACGATTGTATTAATTATTACCATACACCATCTGAAATATGCAAAAGGTATGATGACTAAGGCAGGATAACTGTTGCAACGTATTTGTAAGTGAGAATTTTATACATGCATTGTTGGGGGAAATATACTAGGATTAAGTGGTGCAGGGCCTTAGGAATGCTTTTTGCTTTTAATAATCTGATGACATTTGGCTCCTATAGGCTACTCAGAGGGATGCCTCAAATGTTCAGGGTCGTACATGGAGAAGAGCTAATGCGAAACCTGTGAGTAATAGAAGAGCCTGTATGAAATGTTTCAATCCAGGCAATTTTGTTACACTTTGTGCTGATTGGTGGGGCTGTATTATTGTTCTCTGTATGCCATGTGATTTCATTAGAGGTACACAGAGCCAGATACCTCTTGAGCTAAATTAAGCCAAATCACCTCTCAAGTGTTTCTTTAGCAAATTTTTGCTATGCACAGTTTTGTAAACAAGGATGAGTCTGAGTAGATGAGGAGCAGCTCTACTGAGAAAGTAGAGCTATCCATGAAAAATACACAGAGAAACAGTATGGCCTTGGAAAACCTTATCTGGGTTTGCAATAAGATCTCACTTGAAAAACTGTTGGCAATGTAGCCAGGTAATCTGATTTTTTTTTTGTGCTTAGGTCTTTCCACCATTTTCAGCGGTATTCAGGCCCTTCAATAATTTCCCTTCCTAAAAAAGAATAACTTCTCTCCAGGTTTTGGTTGGTTTGCAGGTTAAATAGGAAAACCGTTGCAACAGCTGCATCATATTTCCAATATTTATAACAGATGATAAATTAAGAAGGAAGGGAACTTGACAAAATAGAAAGTTACATTTTGGCTTTAAGGACAGGCTACCAGGTGAGTGAAGAAAGTTTGCATGGGGAAGATATTTTGAATATTACTTAACAGGCCAAGGACAGAGACAAAACAAGTGAAAGTTTCTGTGGAAGGCAGTATGTTAAGTAATTATCATAATACTGTGTTCTTACTACAAATATTATTTGTTTTATCTCCTCTGGCATGTAATTTTAATGAACAAGACGTAGTAGTCTTACTTATTTTCTATGTTCACCTTATCAACTCTATGGATTTCACAGAACAATAATCCTTTCCTCCCTTTGCTTGGCAGGTGTAGAAGTCTGCTCTTACAGAAACTATCAACACGGAATAGAAAGCAAGAGGAGTCTTGTAAATCAGCAGAGGGATTCTCACCTTGGGAGATATAAAGTCAGAAAAGGAGCATAATGTAAAAATTGTAATTAATTATAGTTAGTGGGAATTCCAAGCAAAGATACAATGCTTTAGCGCCACTGGCAATTCTGCAAGCATATGAAAAGTACAGACAAGAGGAAAAGCAAACATTGAAAACAAGTGCATCTGTATGTGTAATTAAAAGACCAAGCACAACCAACTCTGAAACTGAGAAATCAACCGTATTGTGAGTACACAGATAACAAATGTTCTGTCACAGCTCGCTTGCCTAAAATCCCCAGACAGACTGGAACAGGATTAGTGGGATCACAAGTGGTTATCCTTCTCTAATCCATTCCAGCCAAGAAGATCTGCCTTGCTAGCTCCTGTTCTCATACACAACTGCCCAGGAAATACTGTGGCTAAGGCCACTTAAGGCCACTAAGCCCACAGTGGTCGGCTAAGTGTCATTTATAACTGCCAGGCCTCTATGTATTTTAAAATCTCTTCTTCTAAAATTCTCTACTGCTTAGAGCAGTCTTCCTATGAAATCAGTTTATTTGCTGGTCACTATTGATCTCATTCTCTTTTTTTTCCGAGGTCAGACTCTGGTTTTACTATTGTTTATTTGATATTGCTAGTATTCAATCTACATGGGTCATAGAGCCTCTATAGACAGAAATAAATCCACATAATCTATGTCTCTTTTCTGTTACAGCTATTACACTTAGCTGAAAAATAGCTTTAAAAATAATTTCTGCTAACTGGAATACAGCTTTCTATCCAGAAGGTGAAGTCCATTTTGGTTTTTTTTCCCTCTGTGGTTGAGAGCCTGTTTTACTGACTTATTAAAATACAGTACTAATAATTATGATGAATATACATTGAATTGAGTGGAACTGGACATTTAATCTCCCAAGACTTGTGATACTTCTGCTCGTCACTGTCTGCAGGCATTGTAGTAACACAGGAAAACACAGAAAAAAAAAATTCATTCATGCTCTCCCTTTTGAGCATGAATGAATTTGATGCACCCTGTGATGTAACAAGCAGCTCAACACGCTGTAATCATCTTGCTGGAATCTTCCTTCAGAGACCAAATTCAGTTTAGACAGAGTTGAAATGCTCATGTGTGCCTTTCTCACTGCAAAGACAGAAATGCCAGCATGCCTGAAGAAATGAAAGCTCTGAAAGACAGGAAGCACTTTGGTTCTAAGAGTTGTTACAGGAGGGTTAATCTGTTCCAGTTTAGACAGCTTTAGAACTAAGAAGAATTCTTACAAAATTGTGGGAAACTGATATTACCTGTTTATGCAGTTTAAATTAATCCACACAACTGAATATCAGGATTATGAAGGAGGTTTTTCCAAGTATACTTCTGTAGGTTTAATGTTCACTTTCAGCTTGAACTGCTGCCATGTGGTATTTTTTAATATTTTTATAAACTGAAAAACAATCTAGATAATTTTTATCTTTACCATTTTAAGTTAAATTTTTCTAAGTTACAGTATCCTGGTGATAGACTACTTTGGGAAGCTGACTCATGTTCAGCTCTTAGAACCATGGATTTGTGCATATCCACTGGTTTAAGTTTAGTTTCCTATAAAAGCAGGCAACGCATCAGTCTCACAGATGATGCTGCAGGCTGGAAAGTGTGTGCTGAAAACTGATGCAAAAAGGTCATTGAATTCCTTTGTCTTTTCCATGTCCTTTTCACTAGCTTCTCTGCCCCACTGAGCCTGGGTCTACACTTGCAGGAGCCACTTTTGCTGCTCTTTTCCTTATATCCCTACTGAGTTACAACCCTGTTTCTCTGTTTGCTCAGGAAGTGTCTCTGTACTCCTCCTGTGTTACCTGTTTCTGCTTCCATTTCTCTGCCTCCTTTTCCCATTTGAGCTCAGCCAGGTGTTCCCTCTTCATCCACACCAGCTTTCTGCCATGTTTGCTTGACTTTCTGCATGTTGGGAGGTCTTTGTGGTTTGAAGCAGCTCTCATTGAGATCAACCACTCCTGGGCCGTTAATATTAATACCCCATGCTTCCACAGTGATGGTGATATCACATCACTGATCCAGTTGTGTTAGGTAAACATCAACTACAGAAATACAGCTGAATTCAGGATTTCCATACCACAGCAGCAAACATCCTGACAGTCATTGCCATTTAAGTCTTAAAAAAAAAAACCCAAAAACCATAAAAC
>VZTI01003805.1:5921810-5939969 GCA_013397865.1 Struthidea cinerea
AAAAAAAAAAAAAAAAAATCAACCCCACAGGCTGCTTGAAAAAGTATTTTGGTACAGTGCTGTTTGTTTTACTCAGGTTCCTAGTTCATCACTGTCATTTGGTGACTTCTGTTTCAGATACAACCCAGTACAATGTAATACAATTTGTAACAAAATGCTACAAAAGGAATGTGGGAAAAATTACCTGATTTAACTGCCTTGCATGACAAAGGCTACTCTTTTCCATAGTCGAACCTGAAAGCACATCCCACTAGAGGGCTCTCGTTACACATGAAATGGAAATCTGACTCCAGCACTCCTAGGTCTCAATTTTTCAGATTAAAGATAGGTTTTGGTTTATTTAAACGAAGCATTGTAGTGCATCAGTACACTGGATTGGATCCCATCTGGAATACATAATTACTTTTGTCACTTTGTTTTCAGAGGAAGCATGCTGATCCAACTGAATTATTTTTAGTTTGTGAACATGAACATATTGGATAATTCCTAATTAAATTAAATATAGTACCCAAATTCTTATTTCCATTAGATCAGTAGGACTCAGATTAGTCTGAAGTTGTTATTTTATAGATTCTGCCCATATCACTACATTATTTTTTGTGGGGACTTATGTTTACATATGCTGGCCTTTTTTATGTGCAGATAACCCTGCTATCTTCCTACCTCAGAGCCCAAAAGCATATTTTACAGAAACAGACCTATAATTAACAATGCTGTTTTCATCCCTATCAGAATCCAAACAACAGCTGTTCATTTTTTCATTTCAACACTGTTTAAAAACTTGTAAATAAGTAACATTAAGAGCAGTTCATCATCATTTCTACATAATTGTACTATGCTATCAGCAGCAGTGTTTCAAGAGAACAGATTGTGTTCTTCCATTTTGAAGAGAAACAGGGCTATGTTTGTAAAGGAATGTGGGCACAAGAAGTGCAGACAGGTGCTTTTGATAAACCTGGTGGACTGTAACTCTTGTGGCAGACAAAGTTTGGCCCTGCTTCTCTTTTGTAGTAACTAATTTTTCTTTAAGAGAATTATGTCTGAAACATAACTAATTTAGATCTGGCAATATCTCTTTGGAGTGCCATGTTGCTTTCCTTACCCAAGGGAAAGCCCTCTCTCATATCCAGTTGAGCCCTTGGCCTGAGTTCTCTCTTCCTTTGCCACTCACCCTGTATGTTCAGGACAACCATTTCTCTTTACTCCGAGCCATGTTTTACCCTTACGTTGCTTTTGCTTCCAACCTCTTTATTCACAAACCTCTTTTCTTCCAACTGACAGTTTTCAAATCTTTTTCTCTTGTTCTCTGGAAAGTCTAGTTGCTATAGAGACACCTGATGATTACAGAGACAGTGACTACCTTTGTTAGAACCTCAGTTGCTATAGCAATGACTGTTGGCTGTGGGTTCAATGAAGTCTGCTACATGGTTCATGCCCTTTTATACAGCAATATAACTTGTAAAAGCTTCTTTTAATTGTTATGCTCAGTAATGAGACTGTGAGCCAAATTCTGTTCTAATTGAAGTCAGTGGGAGTTTTGCCATTAACTTCAGTGAGGCCACAGTTTAATCCTAAACTCCTCTGTCCATAAATAACAAAAGGAATCTACTTTCAGCACTGTGGCCAACAGAGTATGGCTTCATTCAGTCAGTAACTGCTGAACCTGGGAAAAAAGCTTTGATATCTGCGACTGTATTTCAGTAAAGTCCGACCTAAAAGATAATCTTTTTCTTTTGAATATTATAGAAATTCTGCGCCTAAATAGTCAATTCTCAGATCAGACATATCATAGTCCTTGTGGGGACCTATGTGTATTCTTTTAAATAGAGGAATTGTAAAACAAAAATGTAATCTTTAAAATACTTAGACCATTTGCTTTTCTTCCAGGAGAAATGATTCCCTTTTG
Organism: Struthidea cinerea; assembly: GCA_013397865.1. Lineage (NCBI taxonomy): Eukaryota > Metazoa > Chordata > Aves > Passeriformes > Corcoracidae > Struthidea > Struthidea cinerea. Next base: position 5,923,717 of record VZTI01003805.1, read on the forward strand.
TTGCTTTGTGGAAATAGTGACAAGAAAGTAAGCATTTTCAAGGAGATATCACCACTTCACAGAAGTATCCCTACTGAAAAGGTAGATATAATGTTGTTCTTCCAAAGGATGTTACTTCTTGGCAGTTTCCCTGGATTTTTTTTGATGCTATGGGAATGACCTCTGAAGAATGTCTTAAAGTCAACTTCGTCTTTGAGCTATTTCTGTTCTATTTAAGGTATCCTGGAGATACTTTTAAAGTCAGAGGAATCCAATTCAAGTAGGAGTTGAGGTTGGAAAGCACTGTATTTGATGTGTCCATCCACAAATGTTTGTTTTGTTAGGTTATACCCAAATTATCACATATTATGACTGTTGTAGTAATTTGTGCCTTTATCTGGCAGCCTTTCCAGGAACTGATTACTGTTCTCTTCTTTATCCACTGTTTCTGTGAAGTTGTGGGGAAATGTGCTATGAGTTTGTGTCAGAACACTTCTTCCTCTTGATCCCCTCTATAAGGGTTAAGTTACAGGCAAGATTACAAAATGTCTAATTTTCAGCATGCCCAGAATAACAACTCTGACATGCCCTCTTCAACAGCTGCTGACAAATTAAAAACCAAAGAAGTCCTCTTACAGACTTCTACCATGCATATTTTGTATGAAAATCTGCTCATTTTAAGCAGTCGTGACTAGATGAAAGAAAAGTACCTGAAATAACTGCCACTGATCTCTTTAGAAGGAGTTAGGCCAGAATGAACAGAGTAGAGTTTTTCATTTGCTAAGGGAAAAGTAAGAAATGGAGAAACATTGCCATTACAACTGAAAAACTCAAGTGACACCTGGTATCAGCACATATTGTGCATACATTTCCACAGGAGTCACTCCCCAGGTACTGTCAGATACACGCAGAGATCAGGACTCTGTGTGTACTCCGATGCTTTTGGTGTGCTTACTGTTCTGTAGCATTTTTTGTACCCAGACCAAGATACAGAAGGAATCCAGACTCACTTATCTCTCCTTTCCCTTCAGACGATTTCCTCAAAACTTGGCATTTCTTCTTGCTGCAGCAGTCATTTTTATTTCTCTTCTGCTATCCAAAGATAAGCTGTGGAAGACTCCTAAGATGAATAATGAAAAAAATATTTTCTTATGAATTCTGCTCTCCTCTGGTGATCAGTCTCATCTGCTTATCAAAGTCCATTTAGGCATTTCTTTGTTTTGATGCAAGCCTGTTGGCCAAAGTGGCTGTTCTTACTGTTCTTACTGTTTATGAATGCCAGGCTTTCTGTGAGGAGAGGCTCATGAATTGTCAACAATGGTCTATTGTGAATGCTGTGCAATTATCTTTTTGAATTTCTGATTAACTTAGCACCAAAAAATCAAAATGAAAGAATAATTCAGATTTGCAGGGACTTCAGGGGTCATCTGGTCCAAAGGCCGAAGCAGTTTAGATCAGGCTCCAAGATGCTCAATGTCTTGCTGTGTTGTTTTTTTTTGTTTTTCTGGGTATTTGACTTGCAGGTGTAAGAGAGAGGAAGCAAAAAAGTATTGCATTCAGTAACATTAGCATTTTGAGTTATATACACAACATTTACAATGTGGAGGTGAAATTCAAGTCATATATAAACTCCATCATTCTCAAAGCGTCTTATGGTGACTCCTGCATTTTCATTCCTCTGTCACTTTGGACATGGAATAACATTAGAACTGTTGCTTTTCTTGCTTAAGTTTCACTTTCTTAGGCTTTACATGAACATCTTCCACCAGTCTGTTATGGAAGACACAGAACACTGAAATACTAAAAATTCTTGGGGACCATTAATTTTGGCAAGATTTTCTGCCTTGCAAGGAAAAGCTTTATGAATTGTGTTCTGTGTAATCTATTTCTGAGTCTTGTAAGGAATTTTGTCCTGCCTTCTAACATGCATACACAATGTCTTTTGGATTATTCACATAGTCTGCTTGGATGTCTAGTGCATTCTTGTATGATTTTTAGACAAACCATGTTCTGGTATTTGAAAGAGAGAGATTATTTTCATATTCTCCTAGTAAAAGTACATTATCTGACATGAGCAACAAATGAGCTCAAGGCTTTCTTTGTTGATATCAGAGGGCAAACAGATGCTAATTCCCTGTTTGAGGCTGCTCTTTCCATCCACAACCCATGTTAAAACTTGCAGCAGTTCTCTGGCCCTGACAGGGAGAGGAACTGCAGGGGCTCACCATCCCAGGGTACTAAAGGCTTGGAACAAAGCTAGATTTGTGTGTCTTTAAATCACGCCTGTTTTCTGACAAGTGCTCCCTAATAAATGCTCAACTGATTAAACAGTGCACTCCCAGGACACTAAGACTGCTGTGGATGTTCATGTCTCTCACAGGTTAGACACTGTTTAGGAAGAAACAGCATATCTGCCCAACATCCTTACAAGTATGAGAAAACAATTTTAGGATAAATCAGCTAAGTATCCCAGACAGAAGGTGGTAGAAAGTTATTCAAGCTGAGCCAGCACTTGTGGCATCCCTGCTTTGTTCTCAGATTTGCTGCTAACAGTGTTCTTATCTACCTTGTCCTTTCTCTTGCCAGTCTTCTGCCTCCATTGCAGGTCAGGAGAAACAGTTGTTCCTTATTAAGCAGCTCTAGCAAGAAAAAAAGGAGAAAGGGTGCTGGACTTAGCTTTACATACTGTTCCTGCTTGATATGGCTTCTCTGGAGCACAGCCTGAACTCTTCCACGAATGTTCTCTCCACCATGTCTGACAGTCTAAGCCTGGCAACACTCTACCTGCTGAGCACAGCCCTGCAGGTGTGCAGAAGACTGCAGGGTAGGGCCTCACCTACCAGAAACAAGATTCTCTAAAATGGGAAGACCCATAAATAAGGGATCATTAGATCAATGTCTCACAGCAGTCCTTTTAAAATTTGTTTTGGTAGCAGCAAACCCCAGAACTTCTGTACATCCACATATTCTGTCACTTCAAAGAGGAATCAACTGAATGGGTCTTGGAAAAGAGGAAAAATTGGAACTTGCTGACCAGCTGCCTTTTACTGGATGTGAAGGCAGAACAGTCATAAAGATTGAGCATATGTCTTGTTGTTGCTTAGATCTTCTGTCCACCTTCTAAATGTATAGAGAAATAGTCTTGGAATGTAGTTCTTCATATATTTCACAATATTCTCCATGAAAATACCCCGGGGTACTTTTGGGGTGTTAAATGGGATATATTACATCATAAAACATGTTTGCCACATTCCTGTGCAGGCTTAAAGGTTCTCTTTGTGACTCTGGAAGACTCTGCCAGCAAAACAGAGGCCATTATGTTTATCTGTTCTCTCTTTTGAATATGGCCTTTTGTTGAAAGATACGTTTCAACATGGGTGAGCAAATGGTCACTTATTGCCTCTGAAAGAAAGCAATTCCTTGAGTTCCATTTGCATCTTGCATACCGATTTAATTTTAGTGGTTTTAAAAGAAGTAAAACTGCAAATATCGTTATCAGGCTTTGGGAGCTGTTCCTCTATTTAGGAATTATGAGTTTAAAAATATAGTATTAATAATAAAAACATTTGGAATGTGGATATCATAATGTTTTATGACAATAGGTGTTTTTCATGTCTTAAAATAGTAGAAGAAAATGGTATGTTGGTATTCTGATAATACAATGGGTTGCATTTTCCCAATGAAAATTCAGATTTCAAAACCTCCTCCTGAATCCCCCATAGAAAACAATTCCATGGAATTTAGTAATTCACATCTCACATAAGAGCTAGACTTTTTAGGAAAAAAAGTTAGCAAAAGTGTTTTAATATATTATTTAAAGTTACTAAAACATCATTCAGCATATCCCCAAAATGAAATGCTGCATGCTGAGACATACCTCTTACTATATTGCTTTTTTTAAAGAAAAGGTATCATGTAACTTTTCATGTTTTTCATCAGTATTTCAACAGATAGACAGCATTTTAAAAGGTAGGTTAAGACGTGATTTTAAACTGAATTGCAGTCATGGTAGACAAATAGGGGAATATTTGGATACTGAATGGGAATTGGCAAATTTATATGTCCTTCCTTAACATTTTTAGAATTTATATTAAAATTACAATTTTGTAAAGGAAAATAATATAATTTTTGATATTGAAAGAGCCCCCCCTGAGACAATCCTCAAATTTATCACTTATTTGCAGTGGATGGGAAGGGACCATAAGAATAGCTAGCCAGCTAAACAATGTATTTAAACAGAACTTTTGCTCAGGAATTTAATCTATAGTTAGCTTGATTTGCCATCTGCTTGGCCATAAATTATTGTTGTTTTCAGCTTGGCTTTTGCTTTCTGTGCAATCTAAATATAAAGCAGACACATTTGTTTTGCAGTTCATAAAGGTGATATTGCCATGAAAACACACAATCATTACTTGTTACTTGTGTTATGTTATTCTACCTGAATTCATTATAAAAGTAAATCCCATTTGATATTTTTACATATGAATTTAGCCACTTTAGACTGCCCTTTTTTTTTTAAATACCACCTAACACAGTTAAATAGAGTATGTGCTTTGTCCTAAGGAAGCAGTAAAATTACTTTAAATAGTCCAAACATCTTCCTGTAAGTGAGATAACATTTTCAAAAGTACTGTAAATAATGGATTTTGTTTCCAGCATTCATATCTGTAAGCAAAAGTTGCTTTCTGAGCTTACATTGCAAAGCAAATAGAAGTCAATACAGTGTGACTTAATGGGGAAAAATATATTTATTTCTTAAATAATGGTACAAACTTGGGGCTTTATAAATAGGATTTTTTCCTCCTACTCCTTTTCACAAGATATGATTTTCTTATGAAATCCCAACCAAATGAAAAAACAACAACAAAAACCAGTCAATGATTAAGAAACCTTGAAGGAAAATGTAAAAGGGCTTCTGGAATTGAACTACTCTTCACAACAAATCACCACATATTTTTCCATCTTGCTCTTCTTGAGACATTGGACAACAGTTACATCTCATGGTAGTACATCTACAAAGAAAGTGGGAATTGGCCCCATCTCTCTTTCATAAAGAAGCAGAAACCATTTCCTATGGGACAGTCACATTGTCTTGTAAGAAAACTCGTCCAGGAAGGACAGGCAAATTCAGCTAATATGTAACATCAAGGAAACACTCTGAGCCCTCAATACCGAGACTAGTGTCGAGATGGAATTGGAAGCAGGAAGTATCACTCAAAAATATGGATCCTGTAAACCAAGAGAAAAACTGTCCCAAAAGCACAGAGGTTTTAGGAAGCCACTTCTCAAATAACTGAGTGGTTTTGTTTTTTTCTTTGAACCTAGAATGACTATTTTAGGGGCTATGGCATTGCTTTTTCAGAAATGGATCTTTTTGGCAGGACAAACTCAGAGTGAAAACTGCTAATAGTAAATGTAGAACTAATGATGTCAACTTCTTCTAAAGTCCAGAATGAGAGAGCTGAGACATCTGAATTCCTTGCCTGATGTTGCTACGCACATTTCATAGGGCAGTTATCATATATGTCTTGTTGTGAGATATAATTTACTTCTGTTTAGAAATGATTTTGGGATCCATGAGTAGTTACAGTACAAGTGTTCAGAAGTGTAACTGAAGAATTGCCAGGTAATTCAACATTTGTCTAAAGTAACACATCCAGATATGGAGGGGGCTTAATATTTTGATGTCACCATGCCCAACCCTTTACTTGGATATGCTATTCAAGTAATGCTGCCAATAGTTATACAGAAGACTTTCCTTCCAACTGCCCTCTGCTTCAGTCCCATTTACAGTAATCGAAGGTGTCTTTATTCTCTAAGCACTTAACTATGGAGTGTAACTCAGAAGCCTCCATTTTTAAGTTACTTCCACAGTGTACAGAGGTCTCCATGGGAGAATGGCATTTCTAAAACTGCAGAATCACAGAAAGCTGGAACCTTGCCTGTAGGAGTACAAAATTATGGTTGTCAAATGTAAGCATACACAATTTCTTTGTGTACCTCTAAGTGTGAGGTGTATATTAACTCCACTGAACAATATTGTATTGTAAATGGATTGAAGGAGAGCCTTCTGTTCACTTGAATACTGAATAATGTACTGAAGAAGATGAAATCAACACCAGTCAGTGCCATACATAAATAAGTGTGGGAAAAACTAGGATGGAATCTTTGTATTAAAAGGTATTTTTCAGAACAGGAGACCTGGATGTTTAGCATGTCTTAATGCATGATGCTTTTACTATAAACACTGCAGTCTTTTTTTCCTTGTAGCACTAATGTCTAGGAAGCAAGATTTTCCTCTGCAACAGCAGTATTTAGACAGATACTTAAAAAATTTCATTGAAAGAAAAGAAGCTGTTGCAGTGAGTTGGTTTTCTATCCTGTCCCTGCTGGAGACACAAGGTTGAATTCTGAGTTGAGTCTCAAATGAAAGAGTAATTTTATGCCAGTCACCATCTGTGTAGCATCCCAGCACTACCACACATTCGAGCATCATTCTGAATGCTCTGAAATCAAAGTTACAAGGACACGCATCCTTGCCTCAGTAGTGAGAGGTACTGACAGTGCTGCTTGGGAACACTTAAGCAGTGGCTGCATGTTCATTCTGTTATTGCTTCACTTCTTAAAAGCAGATCCTCATCTCTCTTGTATCTGAGGAAAACAAGATCACAATTTGGCACCATAACAGTGAAATAACTCATCTGCTGCCTAATGCATTATTTGTAAAGCACCAATATACCAACCAGTCCCAGATATAATCCCCTACTTTTTGTTTTAATCCTCCTGCACTTTCAAATGTACTTCCAATGTTGGAGATTTTTTTTCTGCATGGAAATATAATTACATCTTTAAGTTTGGGCCATGAAATATTTGCATCTGGCATGAATGACTTTGATACCTACAGATAGACTGCATTAAGCTGACTTTGCTGCTGAAAACTGACAGGGCTTACAATTATGCCGTCACTGGATCTGCAGAAGCAGAGCAGGGAAGCAGCATTTGTGAGGCTGCTCTCTGCCAGATGGCACACCATGGCAGAAAAATCTATTTAAGCCCTTGTGTTCTTGCATTATAACCAGCAGATTGTCAGCTGGAGTAAAGTACAGATAGCATGTAATTTAACTGACCTTGTCTCTGTAGGAATTTTCAGAATCAGAGGATGAAACTATTGATGTTTTTCCTTGGTGAGGCCATTTTCTTTTTCTTTCTCTCCCTCATATGAGATCTATCAGTGGTTGATAAGGACTGCTGCAAAACTTGCTCTGAAATGTGAAAGATTTATGAACTTGAAAGACATGCCATTTTAATAAAAATACACTCTATAGTACTGCTGCTCAATCCTATGACCTCAGATCACTAAAAGTAAGTTTCTTTGGATCGCAACTTACAAAGTACAGTTCTATTTGTTTTCATGAGTGCATGCTAGAAATTGTGTATTTTCAGATTGTGATCTTTAAGTCAAACTTCAGACACAAAGTCAGGCTGCTTTGTAATTCATCTGCAAACTTCCCTGGATAAACCACTTCGGTCTGAAGACCCAAAGCACCTTGTGATGTAACACAGAGTGGCCAGTAAGTACCAGCCTTTGAGCTGAATTTGCTGTGGTTGTGTGGACATAATCAATTTCGGGAAAGTCTGAGGCCTGAGTAACCATGATCTCTTTATTCTCGTCATCCTTATTACGAGGTCTGCAAACATGTAGGCCTTGTTACCATGTCCATCTGCAAAGTTGGGTAAGCACTGTATGTTTTTCCATATGTGAAACTGTTGGCTGAAGCAAAAACTAGCTAGAACTGGCTTTTAAGTTGCACCAACTTGACAACAATTTGTTATTTATTTCTCAGCAAACCCTCAGTAGAGTGTTAAGCAGATGACTGTATATATCAAACATATTTTTCTCCTTCCGCTATATCTACTATTGTAACATATAAAGTTGGGTTGCATTTTCATGAGATTCATAGTTTCCTAGAGCAGAAAGGACACTAAGTCATACAGTTTGGTGTCTTACATACTGCATGCAATTAAGTTTAAGAACATTATCCCTTAATTAAGCTAAATCCATTGCTTAACTGACCAACAGTTTATTCTGCAAGTGTAAACCGGAAAAATCACAGAAGCACAGATAATTTAGAATGCAAAGGAAGTCAGAAGATCATGTAGTCCATTTCCCTCGTGAATGTATGCCCAATGTGGGCTGCTTTCAGCTGATGAGACCCCAGCCCTTCTAGGCTTGTTATCAACTTGTTATGAGACCTTGGGAGAGCAGTGGAATGGCTCTGTGGGGATTTACAGAGAGATGGGAATGAACTGTCTCTGTGGGGAGAGCTGCTGTCAGTCAGCTGCAGCAGGGGCTGACTGACAAAGTAGATTCCACCTCTCAGCAAAAAATTTTTTTCCAAACTTGTAAACCAGCCTGCAACATTGAAAGAGAATTCTGCTTCCAAAACACTTTGGTTGTTTTATTGAATTCTTAAGAATCCTCAGTGGTTGCTTGACTAAGAAGAAGGAAAAATCTGTCTGCATAAGCCATAGCAAAATTGTTCTAGAGAATTATTTCCTTGCTGGAGATAAGTTTCTCTTTTATTAGACAAACACTTTGGAAAGAATTTTTCCTAGACTAAGCTAATCCATCTCATGGGACAATGTGGAACTTTTCACAGCTTCTATATAGTAATAGTGCTGATTCGGAACCAAATAACATTTTTAACAGTTAAGAAAAAAATTACGTTCTTTTTTGAATAGTACTTTTTGGGGAAGAGGTGGGCTAATTTCTTATGTGGTCAGGCTTTTCTTTGAAAGCACGGGCCTTACAATTTTTTAAAATTTGTGTATCCTGGTGTGGTTTATTATTCTCCAGGTTGTGTTTCTATGTGTTCTCTTTCATATAAGAGTAACAAAACTAGTTTGGTTTTATCCACTATTGTAAGATATAAAAGCCTCATTTCATCTTTTGCGGATTTTCTCCATTCCATAGAAATCAAAGCTTTATCCAACACCTAGCATTAAAGCAGAAATACCTCAATTCCCTTTAGCAGTGCTGTTTTCAGTGACTCAGCCTTCCATGTCTTTTAAAAAACCCTCTACCACTTATTGCTTTAACACATACTTCCACGATGCTCTTGCTTATCAGATATAATTGTGTTTAAAATGAGTGGTTTATTCATCATTGACACTTGAACCTATAAGGAATTAGGACTGGTGCCTCCAGAGCACTGCAGCAGTGCTGAGAGCTGAGTCGTCTGTGACTTCAGTTATGACCTAGGCAGGAGAAAACAACTTGGGAAGAGTCCTCACAGGAAAAAACCATACCCTTAGTTAAGGAGGGGCATGTCTGCTATTAGTGGATCTTGGTAACACTTTCAGTGTTTAATCCTTTACTTTGGAAATCTGATCTTGACTGCAACATGTTCTAATTAGAAGCTAATTTCAGATCTTCCCTTCCTAAGCAAATAATCTTAAAAAGGTGCAGTCCCTTGACTACAATTATTTACAATAGTTTGCAGTGTTTTCAGAAGCTTTACTTAAAGACACAGTCATATTGGCAGCTCTGTGCTAAGGCTTGAACTTATCTATGAATTCCTACCTGTGTTCTATCTTTTCCACATCAAATCTTAATTTTTAAATGTATTTATAGCCATGGAGTATGTTCTATTTTTATTCTTTTATTTAAACCACCTTACAAAAACTTAACTCCTATTATCATAGTTTAAAATTTAGTTTTATATTTCTCATTACTATTATTCTCATTAGCTGTCATAAATGGTTCTAGCACATACTTCATACCACAGTAAAATTTATTTAATTTCTCTTTTACTTTAGGTAATTATTTATCTGCTAGGTGAAGCTTTAAGATTGTTTGGCAAGTATGGCATATTCAAATATTAATTTTCTCAAAGATTTCTATATTGGGTTTATGTGGCAAGGTTTTGCTTGCAGGGGCGTGGTGTGCGTGTGCTGCAGGGGTGGTATGAACGTACCTTAAGTGACAGTTACAAAGGAATAGAAAAACCTCAGCTATTAAAAAAGCAGCATCCTTTGTGGCAGCTATTTCTAAGTCAAGTCCTGCATTTCATTACTGTGGTAAATACTTTCAGTCACCAACTGTTTCTTTGTTTCTTCCAGTATGACTTACTTTTGATGAGCTCCGTGATTCACATTATGTTCCGTACTCTTGGAAGTTACCAAAATGCAGTTAAGAGAACTTCTGCATCCTTTAGAAGATTCATCCCAGTGGCAGCAAGCTTTCAATTAGGTTTTAAAAAATATATCAATAAATGGACATGAAAGCAAGCGTTTAAGCTCTTCAGTTTACACTGAAGCGTTTGAAGATGCAATGTTTTATAAACAGAATAATAATGGACCTACTGTCAGACAGTTGATCTGCCGACAATGTTCAAATATTTGCATTTGTTTCATGTGTGAAAACCAAATATAGTAAAACTAAATATCTTACAGTTTTATGCTTTGAAAGGTGATGCTGTTTGCAGGGTATGGACACTTAGGGACAAGCCTACTGGGCCAAAGCAAATATCCATGTAGACCAGTAGCCTGTCATGAAGTGTATTCAGGAAATGGATGTCTAGGAAGCAGCACGAATAGGGTGTACATATACTGTTGCCCAATACTTCTGCAGACTTTTTGCACCTGAGCAATCCTTTTCAGCTCAGGGGCTTCCAAAGTCAGTTTCCATGTACTTGGTTAGCCCCAATGTGCTTCTCTTTTGTGAACTGTCCATTCTACCTGAGAGCCAACAGAAACTCTGGGCATCTGCAATGCCCTTTGGCCTGGAGTTCCACAGCTCTGTTACACATTGCAGCACTCATTGCTCTGAAACAGGATCCCATGAGCTTAACTTGGGGGGCCAGGGTTAATTGGTTCTTGTAGTTCTGGTAATAGAGAAGCTGAAGAACTTCTGAGACGTATCCACCCTTTCCATCACACTCACCATCTTGTACTTTATCATATCCTTCCATGGTATCTTTTTCTCAAACCAACAGTCCTAGTTTACTTCATGGCTCCTAGTGAGGAAGTTGTATTTTTGGTTAACCTTCAGCTCTTCTCTGAATCTTTTCCAGTCCTAGTTTATGGTTTGTTTTTTTTTAACAGGACCAGCACAACAAACTGTAAGTTTGGACTTTAATTCTTTTGACCCTTTTCTATGCCATGTAATATTCTACTTCTACAAGTAATACTACAGATTTCAATCTGACTTGTAATCTCTGTGTTATATTTTCCTCATCTTTAAGGAAGGGATAACATAAAATACTTCTCTGACTAGATTTTTAAGAAGATGAATGTGATTATTTTACTCTTACTGGCATGAAGAACACACTTCATATTTCGTCTGCCCACTGGACCAAAAGACACACTGTTTAGGAAGTGTCTCAATGGCACAGCAGAATGGCATAGCTTAGACCTAAAGACATCTCTGAGATGTTAAACAGAATACAGCACAGAGCTGGAGGACAGCTGACTGGATTTTAGTTCTTAGAGTACGGGACATTAAAAAATGGAACAGAATCCCCAGTTATAGATGCCTCCCAGAAAGGCCGGCAAGGGACGACAACTTCATAACTATTGACTATAATTGCTATAACAATCAATAAGTATGGATAACAAAGGCATTTTCTGAAACTGAATTACTGGAAAATCTTCTCATGTTTTGAATTTGACAGAACAGTATGGAAGAGTAACTTCTCATGGCCCAAAATCATGTTAAAGTGAAGGTTTTAGCTAGTTTTTAACAACTCTAAGACTGAAACCAAAAAACTAAATAAACCTAACTCACAGATTGGCTGCATTTGACATCAGATGTGTAGTTTTTGAAATGCTGATGTCTTTTTTTCAGGCTACACATGTTAAAATTAAATGAAGAGGCATTGTCAGCTTTAATGTACATATGCAACAGCAATGAAGAGCAAGCAGCTGCTGTTGTGGATCCCAGTTACCATGGCAATGCATTCCCATAGACATCTTCAAATTCATTTATAATAAGAGCGCCTTTAGTAAACAAGAATGCAAAGTTGCTGATAGCATTCATGTGGTTTCCTGTATTATGGATTTTAGATGTTTGCAATAAAATAACTTCATTAACAGATGGACAGTCCCCACTGAAGGAACATGATGAAGTAAATTATATTTTGAATCAGTTACTTCAGACACAGGACAACTCGTTAGAAGTCCAAGCCAATGTCCAAACAATGATATATTAAATTTCTTGCAGTCTTACCAGGTTCATACTTATACAAAATAATACAAAAAGAAGAAGAAATTTCACAAGCCCACAACTTCCATGCCATGAAAATTCGGATTAGTGTAATATAAAACAGTCTGATCATTGAGTGGTATAGAGAAAGAAAGAAATAATCCAACCTAAACCCTCCCATCAGACAAACCTGAAAATCCATGTTAAGCAATGATACTTCTAAGTAAACAAATGTCAAATGCTATATAATACACATAGAGCTAATTAAACAAAAAAAAAGTTGCACACAGAAGCAGCAAAATTCTGCACTGAAAGTAAAGACATTATGTGTTTATGGTAAAACTATTGTGTAAAGTTCAAAGATGAAAACAAATAATTTCATTGAGAATCTCAAAATTTCCATCAGAAACAAAATAATTAGACTTTACACAAGGACATAAGCACTGTCACCCTGTTCGTACACAAATATAAAGAACATGCAGCATGAAATCAGGATGAAAATAGATGTTCACTTTAAATGACGAAGACTATCCTTAATCTATACTTGAAGATGTGAGGAAAGAGAAAGGAGAACTTGAAAATACTTCTGCAGCTTTTGATATTCAGTTTCAGTGCAATAACCAGGCAATGTCCGATTCATGATGATAAAGCACATTTGCTAGGGTGTTGATTCAGCAAAATAATCTGTAATGTTGTTCAGCTGCTCAAAGGCTGTAATAGGCAGCAATTAAAAGGAATAAAAAATTAAGGAAAAAGGCCAGATTACTAAAGGCAAAAATTCTACAGAGCCAGTATTTCTGTGTGACACTGCACCAAATAGAGTATGTTACATGCATAAAATTCAACACAATTAAAAAAGTTATTATTATTTATAAAAATTTTCATCTTGCTGCTTTTTCTCATTTTTGCTTGCACTCTAAGCAAGAATTAGTATTGTACATAGATAATTAAAAGTCCAATTTACTGCAAATTTTTATTGGTTAAAGAAGGACACTCCCTTCCACTAGTAAGATTAACAGACTAACCTAACCCACCTTTTAGGTGTTATTTTTCCAGAAGCACAATACTAATTTCATTTTGTTATGAGTAAGTGGTACAATATAACAAAACAGGTTTTCAATCTGCAGAAGGTAGAGCACAGAACAGAAACTGTGCTATGCATCCTCAGACGACTGCAAACAGTGTCCTTCCCTCTAAGATGAGAGTGATGGATGCTTGGTTGGATAGATCCTTTACACAGTCTAGCCATATATCCAGATTCCTTCAGCTATGTTCTACCTTCTGCTCAAGGATCAAATCTGAAAGATGTTTGTCCAAACCTGTGGCTATCCCCCAAACACAAAAAGGTAAAATATTCAGAAATCTCAGGCATGCCCACTGCAGCCCTTGCTGGGACACAGGCATCTGAGCTATGGGTATGCAGTCAGTCTGATGGATGTGAACGTAAATATGTAAACTCTGGGTTATACAGGTGCAGAACTTAGAATTGTTCTTCCCACCACATTGTTCAGAGCTGCCTGGTTAAAGTGACAAAGATCCCTATTTTGAAAGCGGCAGGTTGATTTGGTGATTGAGTGTGGGAATGAATGTCTAGACAACTAAGAAAAAAAAGATACTCCAAACTGTTTTTCATATCTGCAAGGATTTTGAGATAGCTGCCATTTTGAACAGCTGCTTATTCTGTAGTTTGAAACAAGAGCTCAGAGTGACGTGCCCTAGTAAGGGAGAGTCTGTTACCAGATCTTTCACTAGAGCTGCTGGATTCTCTTTTCATTCTAAACTGTTTAAATTCTGGGTGGTTGTTTGCTTTCTCATTATGGAGGCTAGGATCTTTTCAAGTTTTCTTTCAAATCAATATACCAGATAATTTAACATTGTGTAAGACATCTCTGCAGCTGAAGAGTCTGTGATCACTATGAGGCCTCTTGATGTCTCTGAAAACAGTGGGAATATATTCTGTCCACTTGTATAAAAGGTCTGTGCATAACTCCAACACACCATTGTTAGGGAGATGTAAAAAACCCCCGGATGGAGGCAGCAATAATAGGTAATTGTTGGAATGTCACTTCATACCACACAGCAAACTGAGACCCTGTTGCTGTGCTATGGCCCAGCCCTTTGTAAGAACCTGCTGCACATCAGAGAACGTCATGCACTGGCACTCCACTGATGGCCTGTGTTTGCATCCCAGCCACTGCAACCTTTGATGAATTACACTGTCATATATAATGAAGTCTTCACAGGAAAACTACTGTAGTTGATTTTGAAGACTAGTCAGAAGGTGGCAATTCTAGAAAGACAGGAATTGCATGCATTATAATGCATTATCTAGTTTATTTTGCATTCCCCTGCACTTTGAAATGGATCATTCACATATCAGGCTTTCTAAAAGCTACAAGATATATCTGTCATTCTTTCAGAATTAACCATTTTTTACTCAGTTGGTCCCCCTCCTTTGCTCTTTGTTTCCAACTCTGCCTCAACCTTTTTTCCCCCACATTTTAGTCTTCCAAATGGTTGCATTTTCCTTCAGTCTCCTTTTTCTCTTTACCCAAAATTCGTAAACCTGTGAAAGTTAAAGAAGTTAAAGACATATTGTATAAAAAGGCAGCCTCCACCTTCCTTTATCCCTCACAAACAACCCCCAGAGTCTCCAGTGAATGCCAGTGAAACCAGAAATAGCTACAGAACGAGTTTTCTGATCTGTTTAAAAACAGATTTATTTGTTTATGAATTTTAAAAGTCAAATGCTTTAAGAATGGTACATTGCTGTTGAAAGAGCATAATAAACTATTTAAATGATTCTTTGTACTTTAAAATGTTTTCATCTAGTAAAGATTAAAATATTCTGTTCATGTTCAGAAGGATCAAGCTGTTTCCCTATAAAGGAGCAGATGAGAAAGCTTGAGAAATAAGCAATACAGAAAATAAACATTAATTCAGTATATTTGTTTATATTTGGATTTGTTAGTGATTTAATGACTTTAGGACTAGATATCGTTAGACAAAAAACCACTACCAACATGTAAAGACCAAACTTGTTTAGCTAGTGAGTTTGGAGTTTACATGCAGGAAAAAAAAATCAGTTAATCTTTCAGGATCAATTATGATTATTTGAAATATGGCATCAAGCAGTGCATCCTCTAATGAAGACGTGAGTTAAGGGAGATGATATATATTTGTTTATGTATATACTTATTTTGTAATAAACCCACTAGTTTGTAGACCAGAATTTACTGATGGAATGATTTGACCCTATCAGCAGCATCTAACAAGGCATGTTGAATCAGATACAGTCAGTGACAAAATCTCAGTATGATAAATACTTTAGACTAGATACAGAAATGTCAAAACGCAATACATAGGGATATCAGTACATGCTAAGATAAAAAGACAAATGTATGTCCAATATTCTAGATACTAAGCACTTAGATTTTTGTATAATGTATAGGAAATAACCGGAAATTATGCCGTCTGCTACACTTCTTTCCCAACGGTCATATCCCTACTGCACTTTTGGGACTGAACAGGCAATAAAGTGAGGTACAATATGAAGGTTGTCTTTAACTGGTGAGGGCACAGTGTCAAGCGAGATTAAGACTTTCACCCTTTTTCTCAATCTCTGTTACTCTGTTGTTAGTTTCATAGAATGGTTCTGAGCCTGAGGCAGTGCCGGGGACACCACTCACAGGGTCGCTGTGGAGGCAGCCTCACAGCACGGTACGTTCCTCAGCAGGGTGACTGCACAGTTCTTCCCCCCCGGAGTGGGATGGGATGAACGCATTTCGAAGGATCAGGTGTAGTGTCCCAACGATAAAACGCGACACACGAACTGCCCCTTGCCAGCACTGGGAAACAGAGAACCTGTGCCGTGGCACCAGCAAGCCAGCCTGGGACGCGGCGGTACGGCCAGAACCCCGGCGGGACCCGTGAGGGCGGGCGGCGCGCGCCCGCAGCGCTATGAGGCTGCGGCGGCCACACGGGGGGTGGCGGACACTGCTGGGGCAGCACGGCCGTCCCGGGCCGGCCTCGGGCAGGGCGGTTTCCGCCGGCGGCGGGCGAGCGCTGG
>VZTI01003805.1:5940532-6013692 GCA_013397865.1 Struthidea cinerea
CGAGCGCGGCGGAGGGCGGGGGGCCCGGCGCGGCCCGGGACGATGCTGCGGCTGGTGTCGCTGAAGTTGGGGCGGCTGTACCGCTACGTGAAGCTGGCGGTGCTGGGCAGCCTGGCGGCGGCGCTGGTGCTGAACACGCACTCGCTGCTGGCCTCGCTGCAGCGCAACGAGCTGTCGGAGCGGCGCTTCCTGCAGCTCAATAAGTGCCCGGCCTGCTGGGGCACCAGCTGGTGCCGCAAGTTCCTCAACGGGCAGCTGCGGCTGGAGAGCTGGGGCCGCCTGCGCCTGCTGGACTTCTTCAACGTGAAGAACGTGTACTTCGCGCGGTACGGGGAGCCCCGCGAGGGCTCCCGCCGCGTCGTGCTGAAGCGCCTGGGCTCGGCGCAGGAGCTCGCCGACATCGACACCAAGATCTGCCGCCGCGCCACCGGCAGGGGCCGCTGCGACCTGCTGCAGGCGCTGCCCGCCACCGAGTTCGCCAGCCTGAACGGCGACGTGAGGCTGCTCACCCCCGGCGCCGTGGAGGGCTGGTCCGACCTGGTGCACTGCCCCTCGCAGCGCCTGCTCGACCGCCTGGTGCGCCGCTACGCTGAGACCAAGGACTCGGGCAGCTTCCTGCTGCGGAACCTGAAGGACTCGGAGCGCATGCAGCTCCTCATCACCCTCGCCTTCAACCCCGAGCCGCTAGTGCTGCAGGTAAGCGCGGCCGGCAGTGCCCGAGTGGGCGCCCGCCTGCCTCCGCCGGCGCTCCCGGCGTTGACCGTCCCGGTGGGACCCTCGCCGGAATGGCCTTTCCGGCCCCTCGCCGCTGCCGCCGTGTCTGCGGGCGGGGGCCGAGGGCTCCCGGGCAGCTGGCCCCAAATCCCGCCGGATCGCGGGGGCCGCCGCTGGCTCTGTGCCCTGACTGACGCTCCTGCAGAGGTACCGGCGGGGCGGGCTGAGCAGAGGGTCTCCGGTCCCTGCCTCCGGGCAGGAGGTGTTTCTTTAGCTCACTCAGCCTGATCAGCTCTCCTCCTTCCTTCCTCCCTCAAAGACTGCGTGTGTTTTCCCGATTTGCCGTTCTTCTCAGGGTTTTAACTCCATCCCCATCCCGCTGTGCCTCCATCCCCCAGGAGCGCGGCGGGTCAATGCTGGAGGCTGATGCTCTCTGCTTACTTGTGCCTTTCGCACAGTTCGGTGTCAGCGTGTTCCACAATTCATATATTCCCAGGGAGCTATGGGTGCCCGTGATTCATTTCTTACGGTCTAGTTCAAGAGAGAGTGCGTACAGACTGTGCTGCGATGCCGTTGTGCTTTCCTTGTCAGAAACTGACTCATGTGCTATGTCATGTTCTTAATGTGAACTAAATATAGTTACTGCTGGTAAAAATTAGAGATAGGTATTTGTAGTCTGAAAATAGACCGACAAATAAATGAACAGTGTTCTCTTTTCAGCGGTTACCTATTTCCTAGCCTTTAATTAAGGGGTATGGGTTATGTGCACCCACCTGAAATTTGTGTTTTAATATGTTATATAATTTTTTAGGTGAAAAATGCATAGGAAACTTCTATTCTGTGGCACCACGCAGTTGCTTCTGTTCCGTATCTGTTCAGACGGGGTGCTTTGCATTTTGGCTTTTAACATGATCAAGGGAACTCCCAAGTGTGCTTCTAGTATCTAGGTTTGGAATCAGAACTGTTTTGTCTAACTACTGAACTGTCCTTGCCTTTATCCAGTGTATGATTAAAATAATATTTGAAAATATGTTTTGAAAACATCACCTCATGATTACTATTAACATCTGCTGTTTCTCTAGTGAGAGGCCAAGAAATGCTCAAAAAGCAGTGCTGCAGGCTTTAGCCTCCAGAAAGTTTGCCTACTGACTAATTTCTAGAAAATCAATTTATGAACTTAATTACAAATTACTATGGTTTTGGGTGGTATGCCTTCTGCCCTTCAGTCTCTCCATATACAGCTCTTCAGCTTTGTTTTCAAAGTGTGTTTCCAGTTTGCTTCTCAGCAGACTTGAGGGAACAATAAGTCTCTTCCATTCTGCTGTGAAGTTGCTCCTGAGCACAGTGAGAAAGGAAACTCCACTTAAGTAAGAAAATCAAAACTGCTTTGCTCCGCTGAGTATATTTGGAAATTCTTTGAGAAGTGATTTGTTTTGGCTGTGTTTCATACAGCTTACTTTTTTGGTTTTGAACGGTGGTTCCAACATACTGAGCATAGACCTAGATGGTCAGAGAACAGCTGTGTTTCTTCAAAATTCACGGGGGCAACGTATTCTTTACAGACAAAGGGTATGGTACACTTGCAGCATTTACTGTAATGGGCTGCATCATAAGCAGTGGGTTGATAAAGAGCCTTGATTCCTCTCAGCTTCTTGATGTACTGTAGAAGAGTCCTGAGATTGTCAAGCATATTTGCTGAAGAGAATAAAATCTTGGGTGGACTTAAGCACTCTGCTCGACATTTATCTTAGCAAAGGTGCATCTGAGAGCAGAGCAGGTCAAATTGGTGGGAAGTGAGGCGGCTTTTAGCAGTTCAGAGCATAGTAAAGCAAGTCTGCCACCTTTTAACAGATCAAAAGTGTTTCATGGAGTCTTGTAAATTTTGATGTTTAGGCATATCTTGGACAATATTTCTGGGGAGCTTTTGTGTGCTTAAACATGTTGGGGTGTCCTGAACACTCCTAGTGGTTTCTCCAGAAGAGTGTTAATTAACTTTGGTAATGGGTACTCGAGGTTTGAAGACCTTCCCTCAATTAGGAATGACATATCTAAAATACATGAATCTGTATGAACTCTTCCCATTCCATAGTACTCCAGGCTCCGTGTCTATCTGAGAAACACGTAAGGAATGGGTAATTCTGTGTTCTGCAGCTCTTGCAACAGCAACATGCGAGAGGTGGTTACTTTCTAGAATTGATAACTGACTACTGAGAAGGTTGTTTGTATTTGTACATAACATATATAAAACATTTTATGGTATGGTTTTTGCAGTATCGATGAAGGCAGGTAGTGCTATGGGAATGAAACTTGTAGGCTTGTTTTAAAAATCAGCTGCTTCCAAGAAAAGAAATCTACACGATGTTGTATAAAGAATCAGATTTTAATTTAAAATAAATCAATAAGTAGATGCATTTAACTCATGCTGTCTGTCACCAGAGGGCTCAAAGAAAAATATTGCTTATTTTTGCCTCGAGCCTTTCATGGAACACAGCAGTGACTGAGCACTGTTACTTGTAACAGTTTTGATTTAGAAGTGGAGATAATGTCTGAACTCCTGGTGTACAGCGCATTCAAGTTCTGTGTTGCTTAATTGTGTTACAGCCAAAGGTAAATAGGCAATTTAGTAGGAATTCAAAGCTTGATCTTTCATTTATAATAGAAAATTCACTGTAGTCATCTACAAGAGCCAGCAATTTGTGGATTACGAGGCTTTTCATCAGCGACTGGGATTTTAGCTTGAAGCCTGTGTGGAGTATGGATTATTCCTGAAGTGGTGTTGCATATGAACTGCATCGTCACAACTGATTTACAGCTTCTGCTGTGGGAATTTTTCAGGTGGGACTTTAACCCATAGCATGATATTACTGTTCATCTAAAGTGAAACACTGCACAGTTTAGTATAGATTACATGTTGTAATCCTAACTCACTATTGGTATTTTTAATAACTTTCTTGTTAACCTTTATTCACATCTATTGTCCAGGTGTACTCAGGGAAGAATTCAGACCCTTTTGCCATTTTTCTTCATTAAGCAAATGCAATGACAGCTGTAGTATTGTTCAAGTACAGTTCACATATTTTTTTGGGTATTAAAACACTAATTTTTCTTCTGTAGGATCTTGCTAAACTACTCACTAATTAAATCCTTTTGCAATTTTCATCTCAATTCACATTTGAGCAAAAGAACTTACATGCTAAAGATTGAACTTCTGATAGGTTTGGGCTTTTTTCTTCTCTCCTCCTAATAGCTGTTTTCTGCAATAAAGGTGAATACTTTTTAGTAAAATAAGGTCAGGTTTGTAATCAAAATGCTACATCTAAACCAGTATTTCGTATAGGCATGAACAGCTTATTTGGACAAAAGCAACAGCAAAACTTGGTGCTGTTTCAATTCATTCAGTGATTAGCAGAGTGTTTTAAATGGGAATCACTTGGAGGATAGGATCTGTGCATGGTATCTTATTTCCAGCTGAATATGATGATGGTGTGCATCAAGCACTTGCAAAGATAGGTTGGCCGAAGTTGCCTTAGGAAGAAACAGAAAAATTTAAAAAAACACTTGGGTTACAGACTGAGTGCAGTGTGACTGTTCGCTCTTTGCAGAATTCATAGAACCATCGTGGATGTAAGCAAATTTACCCTTGTCCTGGGACTTGCTATAAACCACCCAGCTTCTAGTTTGTCTTGTAAAATAGATGTAGTGGAGAAAGTTTTTGAAATTTTTTCAACAGTGATATCTGCTTAAATAGTGGATGTTATTCAACTTTATCAAGTAACTTGATTAATTTTTATCTTCACTTGCAAGTTGAAACATAAGCTTACTGTTAATAGAACCAAAAGGTGTGATACCTCTTATTTTTCATAGAGCTCCTGCCCTGATCCCTGTCAGCCTCCAGATTTCCTCTTCGGAGGCACTGTGGCAGTCTCCTAACAGTTTTGAATTACAGTTCTTGAGCTGCTGCTGTCGTGCCACTGTGGCTGCCGTGCTGTGAGCCATGGTGTGCAACCACGCAGTGTCTGACACATTTTGCCAGTGGCAAAGTTTTAAGTTTTGTACTTAAAACGTGAAAAAACAACAATGCCCCAAATCCAGGGTAAAAGCAGAGAACTCCTTATTCTCAGAGTTAGGGAAAGTTCAATGTGACTCAAGACTGCTGAAATAGGAAATTGTTTCTAGATAACACAACTTTTTCAGTAACGTGGTTGTATTTCTCCTAATATCTTATGCTTACCTGAAAAGACAGTTTACGTCTGTCCTGGCAAAAGTGAAATACAGGATTTATAAATTGTTGTGACAAAAGTGCATATAGAACTGGTCTTGCAGCCCTCAATCTTGCCATTGTGTTGTTGGTTCACAGTATTGCCTGGTGCCATATGGAAATGTCATTGTGTTTGCTTTGTTTTCAGAGTGTCATGGTTTCACCCCATGGAACTCAGCCCCATGCAGCTCCCTCCCCTCACACTGGGATGGGGGAGAGAATTGGGAGAGTAGAAGTGAGAAAACTTGTGGCTTGATACCAAGACAGTTTAATAAGGAAAGCAAAGCCAAACGAGGGATTCATTCAGCAATTCCCATGGGCAGGCAGGTGCTCAGCCATTGCCAGGACAGCAGGACTCCATCACATGGAACGGTGACTTGGGAAGACATGCTGTCACTCTGGATGTGTGTCCCCCCTCCTTTCTTCTCCTTCCCCCAGCTTCACATGCTGATCATGATGCCATATGGAATGGAATGGAATGGAATATTCCTTGGATCAGCTGTCCTGGCTGTGTCCCCTTCCAGCTTCTTGTGCACCCCCATTCCCTTCACTGGTGGGGTGTGGAGCAGAAAAGGCCTTGGCTCTGTGTAATCGCTGCTCAGCAATAACCAAAGCATCCCTGAATTATCAATGCTGTTTCCAGCACAAATCCAAAACACAGCCCCACACCAGATACTATGGAAAAAATTAGACCAACAAAGCAAACGTGAAATTTGCACACATACTTTGCCATTAAGACAAAATGCTTGCACATAATAAGATTTCAAACTATAGAAGGTATCTGTCAATTAAATCCAGAGTGCATTAATGCAACTTTGTCTCAAGCTGTAGCTTTTAACAACCAGTTTAAAGACAATTCTTCAAAGAATGATGGTGAACATTTGTGTCTGGTATGTAAATTACAAGTCTCAAGGACTTTTATTTCTCTGACTCTAAGAGAAATGCCAATCTCTATGTGCCAAATAGTATTTCTGCATTTTTAATAGCCTGTGTAAATCATTGCCCTCCCTCAGATATGGTTTTAGTTTTCTAAATGCTTAAGCTTAATGACTTTATTTTTCTCACAACTTCTGATCATTCTTATTCCTTGTGGGGAAAAAGCAAAACAAAACAAACCCAACAGCTGTATCTCTATTCCTAGTATAATTACTCTGCATGAACAGTCTGTTGCCACATAACCTAAAATTCTTCTGGTTTCTCTACATGTCATCATTGGGCTTTCTGTTTGATTTTGTTGCGGGAAGAGCAATAGTTGACATCTGGTAAACATATATTGAAACTTTAACTGATCAATTTGAAACAATTTCTTGCACAGAATTCACTCAAAGTAGCAATTTAGCCAAATGTTCCACAGAATCTTTTTGCTGATCTATATAGAAGAAGTAAATGCGCAAATTCCTCTTTTCTATTTTTTTCATACACACTCTTCTAATCATAAGTTATTTTCTGTAGTTCTATTCTAAATACATTGGTAGAATGTAGAATGGCAATTCAGTTTTAATACTTGGTACCCTTTAAACTTTCTTCTTTACTCAATTTGGTGTTTCTGATCTGTAATTCTGCTGCCATAAACCAAGCAGTGGATTTAAGGCAGTTATCTACACTACCTGACATGTCCTTGAGTGGACTTGTGTTATTTAAGTCCTGGCTCATACAGATACTAGGATTTTAATAGACTGAATTTCCATTGTGAACCTTTTTAAAAGGAATGGAAAATTGTTGAGTTAAAATTGAGTGGCCTCATGTTACAAGAAGGTTCCACTGATTTGGTTGTATTGAAAACTGAAGAATCATTTTTTGCAGTGACATATGACTGTACATATTAGACCAGAACTGGTTTGTACTTGTCATGTTAACTCTCATACTTAATTATGTTCCTTAAGTTATCAAAACTATTCTCATCCTTCTTTCTAGTGAAAGTTCCCTAGAGTGAAAACATGTAGGGTAAATTATAAGGGATATTTTAAAATAGTCTAGAAATTCTTGAAGTTATTGTGGGGTGTGTATTATGATGAATGGCTGTCTGAATTTAAAGGCTGCTGGGAAGTCACTATACAGACTTAAATAGAAATTCTCCTGAGAAATTCTTGCTCTTGTAGTTTTCAGTAGCAGAAAAATGCTTGTTACCCCACAGTAGAAACCTTGTAATACCAATGTTGTTCTGGTATGTCAGATGTATAGGGGAAGTTGTGTTTTACTTCCCTGACTTAAGTAATTGAGGCTTTGTTTTAGTCTCTAATTTACAAAGCAACTTTAAAAATAAGGCCATCTCTGCTAGGACTCCTTTGTAGTGATACATTCCAGGCTCTCTACTGATGAGAAGTAAATACACAGTGATTATTTTCACCTGTTGCAAATTTAATCTGAACAAACTTTTATGAACTGCAAACTAATTTGAACATGTGACAACCAATAATGACATTAAATTTGCTTTACTATGGTTCTCGAGTTTAATCATTGTTCATTAATTTATTTGGAACAGAGACATATCTCTGCTGGCATTGTGAAATACAGCTTCTACATCTGAAGTGTTCAACTTAAAAACTGAGAATTTAGAGTTTTGTGTATTTTTGTCCTATAGTGTGTCAAGTAAGCCTGGTATGTACCTCTTGTTGGCATGAATTGTATGTAATAACTTTTTGAAATGTAGTCAAACTTGAACAGCGGTCAAATAAATAAAAGAAACATGGTTTCAGTGGGAACGCCAATGTGTGGAGTACTCAGTGAAATCCACTGTTCACTCTGTGTGTGTAGGCTATATATGTGTAACTTCTGTGGGAGTTCTAGGTAAATGTTAAATGGCGTGGCATATAGTTGAGAATTAAATGGTTTTCATTGTACTCACTAGCATTCAAAAAATCATTTGAATACATATCTTCCAGAATGCAGATCAATTCCTGACAAAAGGAGGCATCTGTGTTTAGACTGTGCTTTGTAACTCCTTTGATCAGAAAAGCATCATTGCAAAATCTGCTCTCCAGCTCTTCGTGGTTCCAGAGCTTTGCTTATTTGCCTTGGTGACTAATACAAGTGCTACTTTTGTTTACACTGCAGAATCAGCAGTGCTCTGAGAGAGAACTAATTTTCCTTTTGAGGAAGAACATGTTATTTAAATTCTCCTTGCCATGCCTGTTTGTGCCTGGGCAGATGCAGTTTAGCAGGATGATTTAATGAAGGCATCAGGGAGAGGGTAATTTTGCCATGAAGTTCTTCAGGGTCCCATGGGGAGAAGTCCCCACTCTGTTTTGTGTGTGTCTTTTAAAATTTCTTCACATATAAAAGGTAGCAGATTCTTTGTTTGGGCAGATTTTGTCTGGGGTATTTTTTCTGAGCTGGAACTCACTTCCTGCAAATGTTGGAGGTGACATATAGAGAATCTTCTGGAGTAGTTTTGAAAATGAAAAGCTTGGATTTTAGTGATACAGTGGAACAAAAATGTCAGTTGTTACTTAAGATGGTCTGGTTTTTGGTCTTGATTATGAGGATGAATTATATGCTTCATTATGATAAACTAATATTCTTTTAAGTGTTTAATTCAAAGGGGATTTGTGTTACTGCAGAATACAATACGCCTTATCAGCTTCAAGCTGGTGAGTCTTCACTGCCTGATCTGATTCACAGCTCTGAACAAAAAGCACTGGCACATTTTTGTATCTCCTCAGGTTTAGACAGATGGAAGTGAGGAAGACAAATGAACTGATAGTGTGTTTTGTGCTTCAGTGAAGTGATAAATTCGCTCTGTTAATTCTTAATATTTATTCTGAGACTACAGTGTATTTTTTTTAAAGGCATAAATGCACTATTATTCTTTCAGGAACAGCATATCCATTGTCCCTTTGACAGGGTTTGTTTGGGTTTTTAAGCCTTGCTTAGAGAGATATCTTGGAGCTGCAGTTACTAGAGCAAGCAAAATGTGTTTTGGGGATGTGTCACTGGGAATGGAGGTAGCAGAAATTTTTGGCACCTTTACTGTTTTTCGTCTTTCCATTAGAAGGTTGTATACATATTTCTCTGAATATAGAAAGATAACAATGTTATTGAGGGGAAACTTACTAAGCCACCTGTTTGTAGTTTTTGATATCAGTTATATTTTAAAACACATTAAAAAGTTTAATTATCTATGGTTTCCATGGCATTTATGTGTATGTTCACAGATTAAATGTGAGTGGGTGCATCAGAATCAGATTCTTTTGTCAAACAGCTGATTCTGGTTTTGAACAAGAGCTTAGTTTTTACCTTAATTGTCAAATGCACATTTTTAAGTCTGCAAATAGCATATTCAAGTACAAAATTATCTAATTAAATATTTAGACTACTGATAATTTGAGAAAATAAAACCTAAAACAAAGTTATGCATTATTCCACAGAAATCAGGTTTTTGACAGCGATCTGTGAAGCTTTTTTTTTCGAAATACAACTTATTCATGGAAAACATGTTTATTAATCATACAGATTTGTTTTCACTTCTTACTTTCAAGATTCTAATACATGAACAAAAAAAATCCTTGTGTTAAGTTAGCTGCAGTTTTCTTTTAGTAAACAGCTTTCAGAATAGAATAGTACAAAAAGTTACAAATCGCTGCTTGCAAAGACAAGAGATCTGCACTTCAATTAATATTCTTGTCAAATTCACCAAGTGAATATAAAAACTGCTGAATGAGGCACTTGTACATATTTTTATCCCGTACTTCGGCTACTGACTTGGGTAATGAAGTGTAGATGTGGCTGTTGCATGCCAGTTGGAAGGGGGCCAAAGCAGAGATGTTGTTTGTACATGTGCAGATGTTGGCAGGATTCCCCGCACTCCTGTTGTCAAAAGATGTTTTTATTGCCACAGTGTTATAAATATCTGTTACAGCACGGCATGCAGATATTCTACTGGTAACGTGAAGGTGTGCACTTCTGAATTAACCAAACTGCTCCTAGGATTTCTTGTCTGAAATGAAATTCAGTGTACACAGTGCAGGAACCATGATAGATGTATTTGGAAGATCAGTGTCTAACGCTGTACTTTGAAAATCAGTTTAATCCGTTACATAAACCACTGCTGCTCTGGAAAGGAAAAGTCCCCTTAGCTCCTTCTCTCTTCCGCACCCAGCTGTTGAGGCCTTCTCTCTTCCTCTCACCAGTACATCCCAGCATGAGGTGGTGATGTGATGATATGGATCAGGCTCTGATCCAATGGAGCACCAGCCTAGCAAGTACCAGCCTTGCTTTCCTAATGATGTGCGGGGGATTGAAATGAGTGTGCTTGGTGGGTTGGGAGGGAGGGACACCTTTGCTTCCAGTGATAGCCCATCCTTTGCCACGTTCAACTGTTTGTAGTTGAATTTGTGTTTGAAAAGGGAGGCAGAGTCATAAGCAGGGCAGGATTGGAACATAGAAAAGGAGAACCGTGGAAAAGAAAAGGAGTGGGGTGGTCCAAAGTAATATCTAAATAAAAATATTTAAGCGTCATTGAATTGAGTGCTGATACAATGCAGCAATATGAAAATGTCATGCACATTTGGTGTAATTAGTTAAGCCTATGTTTATCAGGAAATAGAATCGGGTAACTTTTCTCCAATTTAAAGAGGAGTTTATATGATGTAGGTAAAATAAATAATTTCAGTTGATGGAAAACAGTCATTTGCTTCTTGTTTTGTTTTGGTTCAGGACTGAATACAGTCATGATAAATGCACATGAAGTACCCCTTTGGTGATATTTATTGATGCCACAGCCATGTTTTTATGATACAGTCAGCTTAGAATAAGTAAGGAACACGGAATCAGCACATACTTCAGTTGTTGGAAGGTTATTTTGTTAACCACAAAACAAGTGAAAAAAAAACCCCTAAAACCCTCTTCACTGTGGAATGTGATGCTTGACCTGAACTGGTGGATATTTGCCTGTACTTACCACCTTCATTAATTGCCCTGAATCCTGCAGGTAAATAAGCCTGGAGGCTGGATAATGTCTTCCCTATTGCATGGTAGATTTAATTGCTGAGAGAGATTTAGTTCTGCCGAGTTATGTGGTATCACAGCTTGAAAATACCCTACTGGTCTCAAATCTGTCAAATTAGTTCTGTATTATCCTCATGATTTATCACAACCTGTTCTGCTTACGTGAGTAGATCACGTGATAAAAATATAGTTGAAGTTCAGACATGCAGACATGTCAAAAACTTTGAACCTATTCTGTTATTAACATGGCTCTGATGTCCTTTTGCCCAACCAAGAAAGGTGGTTCTTTGCAGTGGTAGACATGGTTACTTACCCAGAAATTGTCTTCTACGCTTTGCCACCTTAGAGAGCAGCTTCATGGCTTTTGCCGTAAAAATGGCAAACATTGTCAATTATGTATACTAATTATGATTTTAGTTTCTTTATGTGTACTATACAGACAAGGTTTGTTATGTTAGGCACCTCTTCCCTGCATGGTCTTGTAGTTCAGATCTGTTCTACATGACGTGTTTCCTTCCAGTCTCTTTCCCCAATTTACAATAAATGTTTTCTTCCATTGTGGATTCCAGGAGGTATAAAGCTTTCATGCATCCTGAAACCCACCGTGCTGTTCACCCCAGCTGTGGTAAAACCTTTGCTATGTCATTACTGCAGCATTGGTCATGAGTTGTATCTGGTGACACGATAGCAAGGTAAAACACAAGGAAGGGGCATGGGCACATGGTGGTATCTCCTAATAGCTAAAACTGGTGTACATCATATTCTTAGAGTGCTAACTTCTATAAATTTGGGGTTTCTTAAATTAGTGCTTTTGTAGTTTCTTCCTGTTGCATTCCTATTCAGCATCCCTCCACAGTTTGGAGGGTACCTTTTAAGCACTTGTCTGTTCATTTTGAAATCCTAGGGCACATTCAGCAGAACTGAATTAGGAAGACCATGCTGGTGTGTTGTGGGTTGTTTTGTAATTGCTTGTAGTGTGTCATTTCTGTTCAGTCTCTTGTGTTAACGTCACAGAAAGGTACTGTTGGAGACAGATTTTACTGAGATTTTACTGTTGATAAAAACGTTAAGTGGCCCTGTGTAATAAATACACAGTGTAAATATAGCAGTTAATCAAGAGATAGACTGTTAAGGTATACTAGAAAAATAAGAAGCCTCAAAAGAATCCCATCAACTGGGAAAAATGGAAGGGGTGGTGGTGGAGAAAAGAAGGTGCCACTTTGTAAAGTTTTTTTCCTTAGATTATTAAAAGAATTGGTTTTAATTAAAAGATCAAATGCAAGAATATCCTAATAGGAAATATACTTGCTTTCCTACAAGAGATGTGTAATAAAACACCAAGAGAAAAAGATGGTTGGTGGAATTGTGTGTGAATATATGTGAGTGTGTGTGTGTGTATATGGAAAGCTAGATACGGGTTACGTATTGTTTCAGGTCATCCAACTTTTCCCCTTCACTAGTCCAGCAAGGCCTCTTGCTCACATAAATACATTTTGTATTGTTTTTCCTTTCCCTTCAAAACTTAGAATTTACAGCTTTTTCTTCTAAGTTTTATTGAAAAGCCTTTTAAAATTTAAGCTGTTTTGTATTAATTAAAATGTTAATTTTTTTTATACAGAGTTTTCCATCTGATGAGGGTTGGCCATTTGCAAAGTACTTGGGCGCGTGTGGAAGAATGGTGGCTGTCAACTACGTGGGAGAAGAGCTGTGGAGTTACTTTAATGCACCATGGGAGAAACGAGTGGATCTGGCCTGGCAATTGATGGAAATAGCTGAGCAGCTGACAAATAATGACTTTGAATTTGCACTCTACCTCCTTGATGTCAGCTTTGACAACTTTGCAGTGGGACCAAGAGATGGGAAAGTTATCATTGTAGATGCGGAAAACGTTCTGGTAGCAGACAAAAGGTTGATCAGACAGAGTAAGTGTCTTCTTTCACTCTCCTCACCCCATGTGTCTCACTTCTTTCTCTGCAATATTTAAAGTGTGTGTGGTTGCTAAATACATATTTTGTTGGCTTTACAACTAGACTACTAATTAACAAACTAATTAGCTTTCTTCTGCAATTAGACTACTTGACCAATTTGTCAATTTCATGAAGAGCATACCTGAACACTTTTAAGTACTGTAAAGCTGCATAAAGGAAGAGGTGGGATGGGAAGGGAGTGTTGGTGCTGGGTGTGTTTGGACAAATGGACAGATAAGCAGCCTGGCTGTCTTGTCTGCCTTAGCTAAGAGAGAGGGGTCCCTTTTGTCTTTTCCCGGAAACACTTTTGGAAGTCTTGGAATTCTACTTTCTGTGAATGACAAACAGTGTTAGTGCCTGCTTTGCTTTAGTCCCATAGCCTGACTTTGGTTCAGTGGTTCTGGTTGGTTCTCTAATAATGGAACTAAAGGAGTGGGTGATTATAGTGCTGTTTCCAAATTCATTTTCTTTCTGTCAACTGTAAAAGCTCAAAGCAGTGGCAGCAGGAGAGGTGTTTGACAAACTGGCGTCACATAGGTTTATATTCTTTTTGAGCTTATAAGGAAGACTTAACAGACAAGGGCTGGAGACATTGAACATGAGACCCTGGATTCTGCAGAAGTTCGTGGCAACAGGCCAAGTGATTCCAGTTTGCTTTGGGCGAATGGATTTATTAAACTTTGCATATAGGCTTCATATGTTGTGCTGCAGAATTAACTTTTGGACTGTGTTTTTCTATCCACACACTTTTCTACAAGGAAGCGTGTTTTGGGGTTGTTTGGTTGGGTTTTTTTATTAGATTTATTTTATGTGCTCAAGCTTAGATTAAAACTTTATGAGCCTACCAAGGAAACCTTTTAATGTGTTGGATATCCAGTACATTTACTTTAGAACTCTTTCCTTTCTGTTCCATTCCTTTCTGTTCTGTTCCTTTCCATCCCTCTTCAAATAATATTACTGAAGGTTTTCATTTTTGGAGCATGTCTGAATTGCTCAGGCAGAAAGACGTCCAGATGAACTCTGAAAATGTTGATATGTATGTGGAATAGGAACAAATAGCTCCTTGTAGAAGCTGAGTGCTGGAAGTGTCACAGCTTTTGTCCCAGCCAGGATTTTGGTGTGTGATATATGATCTAACAGTCAAGAACACAATAACTTGTGTTGTGGTTGACATTTAGTACTGATTTCATGAATCTTCTGGAAAGTTCCATTAGACAGTGTGTACGTTTTACCCAGTTGCACTGTACAGTAATACCTAATTGTACTCTGTGTGGGATATCATATTTGAGTTTGCTGAAACCCTTTTTTCCCATTCTCCTTTGCTGGATTTTTTTCCACATTGAATTTGCTGTTAATTCTACAGATCTTACATCATGTTTTTATAGTTTTAAGTGTCATCCTTCAGTACTCTTTTCTAAACTGTCAGTGTGCCGTGAATGAGAGGACCAATAGTCAGCTCAGAGACTAGCGAAGCACAGATTAATTATTTTTGTACCTCACACTGCTAAGAGAGCTATGCAAAACTGTGAGACTCCGTGACAAGGACCTCTTCTCAAAGCTGGCAGTAGTCGGGAAACTTAAGATGAAAGTTTTCTAGCAATAAGTTGTAAGAACTCAGCAGAGCTCACACTTAGTAACCTTCTAAGTATTATTACTGCATAAGGTATGTTATGTATCAGGTTTTAAGTTAAAGAAAACTACCAAGGAGAAAGGTTTGTACTTGTACATGTACATAAATGCCATTTGCTTTGCTGAATTTTACTTTCTTCAAAGATTATAAGTAATGCAACCGCTTTTTTATATTCTTAATGGTTACTGCCATGTTGAAAGTAAGATAGAAGATAAAGTTTCAGAAGTTTATAGCAATTACTCTGCAATGTTGTTCTAGGCTTTGGCAGACCACTTGCCAGCAGTAGTTCCCAGGGCAACTGGAGAAACCAAATCTATATTGCTAAAATAAATCATGTTGCTTGTTTGTTTTTCTCTCAGCTTTGGCTGTGGGTTGTTCTCTGGTACTTGCTCATGCTGCATTTTTTCCTCTGGATATGTGTGAATGTAGATTTCACGTGTTTACTCTGCTGCTTTTTTTGCTTCCTTTTCTTTGCTGTCTATTTTGCCCTCTTTCTTTCTTTCCCTTCTTTTTTGTTTTGTCAGGACCATTTCAGCAGAAGGATGTATCAAACTGTCAGATGCAGTTTTAGGTTAATACATTTCAGAGTTTATCTAAACAAAATTGGTTTGTAGTTTAAATGTTACCAGTTTGCTGTGTATTGAGCTTCTGATTGTATTCAGACACACGTATGCGCCCTCCTTCATCCCCTCTCTCACTTTTCTTGTCTCCTTATATTTCACAGATAAACCTGAGAACTGGGATGTGTGGTACGAAAGCAAGTTTGATGACTGTGATAAAGAAGCTTGTCTGTCCTTCTCTAAAGAGATTCTTTG
Organism: Struthidea cinerea; assembly: GCA_013397865.1. NCBI lineage: Eukaryota > Metazoa > Chordata > Aves > Passeriformes > Corcoracidae > Struthidea > Struthidea cinerea. The sequence continues at coordinate 5,955,863 of VZTI01003805.1, forward strand.
TGCTCGTGTCACTGTGGACCACAACTATTATGCTGTTTGTCAGAACCTTTTATCCAGACATGCCACATGGCGTGGCACTTCAGGGGGGCTCCTCCATGACCCCCCAGCTGAGATTGCCAAAGACGGGCGCCTGGAGGCCCTGCTGGACGAGTGTGCCAACCCAAAGAAGAGATACGGTCGATTCCAAGCCGCCAAGGAACTCCGGGAATACCTTGCACAACTGAGCAACAACGTGAGGTAGTCCACAGTGAAATTCTTTTGCAACACTGGCTAAAACACTATTGCAAAGACACATAGAATAAAGAAGCTTTGGACTCGTGTGTTAAAAAGAGAGAATAAAAAACCCTAGTTTATCAGTTTTCTAAATACTGTAAAAATAGAATTTTATGGTGTTACGATGTTCCTTTGCAAACAAACAAGGTACTTACTGAATTAAAACTTGAGCTACTATTGACTGTCCTCCCTAACTGTTTGAAAGGGAGTAGGTCACAAAAGACTGTGATAGCTTAATTGACAGCTTGTGTGTCAAAGGGTACTTTACAGAAAACTGCATTAGTGTCACAGTTTTGTGAAACTGATGTTCTTACTTGGAAAGTCAAGTTAGACTGGTGGCCTGTTTTAAAGGCCTTTTCCCTGACATCATTGTCTCATTTTTGTGTTTGTTTAAACACCTTGAAGTGGCATTTACATCCAGGTAAATCTAGCTGTCTGCATTGTTTCAAACTGAACAGGCTTTCATGTCAATGCTGTGCAGAACATTCCTACTGTGAGTGCAGGATTCTGAAGTTTACTGTCTAATTTTAGGGGGTTTTACACTGTATTTTACCGTGCTTAGACATTGTGGTTTGTTTTTTTAAGATCATCATAAACTCAAATCTCACTTGAACTAACATTTGTTTAATGTCTTCTGTGGTTCTGCCGTTGGAAATATCACTTAATGTAACTATTGTACAAAACTTACCCTTCATGCCAGTATATACACATGGCTGTATAACAGGAAATCATGGTATGAGCAAACCCTTATTTTTAACAGAGATAATTTGAGAATGGGAAAGACACTACAGTAAAAAGTTCTGTATTAATTTGAATTGGGGATAGAAGATTGACTAAAAATAAAAAATAACTAGTCTGGTGTAGTTAAGCCTTAACCAAAGAAAATGATTTTGTTTATTAGTTTTTGGACACATAGTAAACAAAAAATGCTATACTGTAGTGAAGCTAATAATTTTCAAAATTCAGATTTTGATAGTCCTAGGTTACTTTCTGAAGAACTTCTAAAACTGTGTACTTATGCTAGAGAAAACCCTAATTTGAATAATAATGTCAATCAAGTTAGCAGTTTGTTTTACATCCTTCCCAAGTGTGTTGAATGGAATTTCCTGAATATTCATCTTTTGGTTTACCAGTAAGCTGTACTCACTCTAGGTACCTTTTCTTGAGCTGAGTTTGACTATTCCCAGTGCAGTTGAAATTGACTTGTTGAGGTTTGTGTAAATGTGGAGTTGTTCTCATAAATTACAGTTTTTGTAAAAGCCTCAGTTACTGCTACAAGAACTCACTTGAAAGCGTGCTCCTCAGTTTTTGGTTTTGTTTATTTTTTACAACTACTATGCTTCATTTTCCTGAAATCTTGTTCATACAAAGATACTCTTAGGAAATGCGTGCATATTACTTCGTGTAACTAATGAAGGAAACTAATATTTCTTAAATGCGTGTATAAAACACTATTTTGTACAAGCTAAACATAATTCTGAGCAAGGTAATGTGTGCTACTTCCAAGAGCAGAGCTGCTCTGCCTCCTGTACTGCATCAAAGCTTGATGGAAATTGTTCTACAAGTGCAAGTCAGGGAAATGGCAAACTCACTGACTTCTTTCTCAAAGCTCAGAGTGGAGCTACGCAGAGATGCAGAGTGCTCTTTGATTTCTTAGGTCACTATGTTTTGAGGACACGGTTTAATGGTGAACATGGTGATGGTGCTGGGTTGCTGGTTGGACTTGATGATCTTAAAGGTCTTTTCCAACTTTAAAGATTGTATGATTAAGTATATTTTAGAATTGGAAATTCTCACTCTTATATCATCATTGCCACTGTAGTCTTAATTTGTTCCCAGTCCCTTGTCTTGTTTCCTGAAGTTAGAATGTCCAGTGCAGCTTTTAATTTTAATTTCTCCCCTCATTTGAACAGTTTTATGTGCTTGTTCTGGCACAAGCTGTTGGAGAAGGTTCATGTTATATTTCTTCATAAAATCCACCTATTTGAAGAAAATAGACTAATCCTCAGACTAGGTACTACCACCCTACCATAAAAGCCTTGACTTTACCACTACAGTTGATTTTTAAACATCTACCACATTTCCCAAAGAGAGAGTGGAGTATGATTGTTGACGTTGTGAAAGAAACAAACACTGCCAGTTTTGGTTACTACTTGAGACAGTTCTGTAACTGTCAGAATGTTCTGTTAGATTTTGTTTGGGTTTAGTCCCTCCAGAAACAAGTTACTAAAGCCGCTTGTAAAAGGAACTTGGAAGTGAAACGAGAACAAACCCCAAAAACCCCCACTACAACAAAAACACTACAGGGAAAACATTGTGGAGAGCAATAAATCTTGTTCCATTTGCACCTGTCAGATATTTATTGTACAATAACAATTTATATTTTTAGTCATTGCCCATTATTATTGATGAACATGGTGAAATATTTTTGAATGAGATGTTTGGGGTTTGTATGTGCATTAAAATTGTCCTTTTGTACTGTAAGTTACTGTTCGTTTGGAATATTTTATCAAAATTGTCTCCCTGTGCCTTTATATTACAAGAAAGTTGTTTCTGCAACTTCTAATGGTATTAATAAAGAATACTTTAAGAACCTTGTCTCAGCTATTCATTTTCAGATCAGTAAGTCTTTTAGGATTAACTGAGTCTTTTAGGATTGTCTTAGTCTAGCATGCATTAAAATATACGTAGAACTAGTTTTTGTAGTGTTCCAGAATGCACCATCATCAGAAGTGGGGATTTTTGGTAGTTTCACATATTAAAAAATTTCTTTTCTGTTACAAATTAATTTTGATCTTCTCTGTGAGAAGAAGGGCCTATCTCCTCCATCAGGAGAGGGCATGGAAAAATATGACCAGAATTCTGAGGAAAGATATCGGGGGAATATTGCTGGGGAATTGAATGAAGGGAAACTTGCTGACTTCAGTGCCTCACAGTAGAAAATCAGTATACCAATAATGGGCCTAATTGTTCCCCTTCTTATAGAATATCGGGAGCAATTCTAATTGTTTATTTAGATACACTCATTTGAGAAGCTATATGTGGAGATGGTTGAGCTTAGCACACTCATGCTCGCTTTCCTAAGGGTAAATTTCGACCTCTGGCAAAAAGCAGATTTAGTCATCAACAACTTTTAAGAGTTGCTCTCTTCTTTATCGACAGCCAGCACACTTCGTGAGGAGTGGAGTTTGTACAGCGAGCGCACACAGTTACAGGAATATGGCAAAGCACACTCTGGGTTTTAGTCTTGAAATTCACATCCTACTTTTTATCCAGTTCTAATATGAATCAATATACTGTAAAAGAAGTTTCATTTAATTTGCTTACTGTTGTATATAATCAAAATATATAAACAGCTGTCAATTTGTTTTAGAGGAGGGTGAGACTTGACAAAGGTTAGGAAAATGCATTCCTTTCTCAGACCACCTTCCTACATTCTTTGACTAAGATGTTCTCAGTTGTGTTTTTGTTGGTGATGTTTTGTTTAAAAACTTCCTGGTTTACAAAGGAGGAGAACTTGCCAGGGAAGATAGTTTAATAGCTATCCCTTCAGCTGTTTGCCTGCCTGTCCTTCTCAGCTGTACATACTTTTGCAGTTCTCCCCAGTCTGTCTTGTAGATATTGTCAGCAGTCCATTACAATATTTTCCCAATTATTTTTCTAATTACTTTTTTTTCCCCAAAGGTATTATGCAAAACATATTAGGGTTATTGTTAACATCCTCCTAGAAGAGGTGGTATTTTGTCTCTGGCAAACAGTAAAGTTATGTATACATATGTTAATTAAATTATGTTTTTCTTTAATCTTTATATATCCTGTTTATTTTCAACATAATTCAGCACTATTATAGTATAAATAGACTGGATTTGCTTTCTGCTAACATTGTCTTTTTTCCTAAATAGTTAATTGGCAATTGAAATAGAAGTATTAGGGTCACCTCATTTCCTGTTCCTTTCAGGAAAGTGGGTTTTGGGTAAAAAGTGGAAGTGTGGTGGTGTTCACTGTTTGAAACGTGGAAGTACAGACCAGCCTTGAGCGTTATGTGGCACATACTTGCTGTGGTGTGCACCTGCTCCAGGACCAAATATGTTATCAGAAATGCTTTGTATCATTTTTGTATAAATTGCTTGTGGACACAGCTGTCTGAATTTATAGAGGTTTTGTCATGTCATGACTGCATTATCCAGGTGCTTGACCAGCAAGTGCAGTAGGAAGGAGACGAAAGCTGAGGAGGTCTCCGTGCCCTGAGCAGGGCCTCTCTCCCCTGGCTCTGCCCCCTGTTCCTTCGGGGTCGTGGTTGCCCCACGGATCCCTTCAGTGCAGGGCTCAATAGACTGTAGCAAAAGCCTCTGCATTCTCAGTGTGTGCATGCCTGAGATCTGCCTCAGCCTAAACTGGGACTTGTCTCCTCCACTGAACGTTTTCAGTGTGTTTTTGCTCAATTAGCAGTTCCAATTTACATTTGTTTGGTCTTGGAAGACATTTGGTGTGCACGTGGGTAAGAGCTGCTGGCGAGGAACCTGGTTCATGTGCATCAACACTTTTGCAACCAAACCAGCACCTGGAAGCAGGAGTAGGATTGAGAAATTCATTTCAGATTTGCCTTACTCCTTCTGAACAGGGTTAATGTAAACCCAGGCTGAGAGCTAAATGTGTTCTTCACTGGGCAGAATGAGGACCCTGCGTTTTGACTGAACTTCCTCAGAGTTAAGTTTATATATTATTTGTCTATTAGTTTTTGCTAATGTCATATTCAAATTTTATCTGTATATACAAATGTATATACATGTGTATACCATATATGTGTATTTAGCATAAGCTGCTATTGTAGAATTCAGATTGGACTTCAGGTTCTCAACTAATGATGTTTTACTCAGTTTAAGTCTTTTACTTGTGGAAAGTCTAATAACATAATTTCCCTACCTTTTCGTCTTTATCTACGTGACTGTTCATTGGATCTGATGTCTTAAGGACCTAAAAACTGATCTGTAACCACCTATTATTTGGAACAAACTTACGATCTTCCTAGTCTTAAGTTATTTCAAGTTTAAATTTTTGATTTGCAATGTGATAACTGAGCTTATGTGCCACTGTTGTATTTATATTTTGGTGCCTTACTGTAAAGGAACTGTGGTTTCTGATTGTTTTGGTAGTTACAAAAGTGTTTTGATTTACAGACTTTCAGATGTTTTGTTAGTACTGTGAGAGAAAGATTGCAGCTCTGGCTTTTAGACATCCAGCATTCCTCAGCAGAGTCCAGCGTAGGAATTCTGAAATGCTCCCACAAGTACCACACCTCTTGTAATTCACTAGATGCAGAATTGAGGCAGACTTTATCTTTTTATGCCCGGATTTTTGAGGCATGAGAAACTGTAACCAATCTCCCTTAAGGCAAAAGCATTCTGAAAAGGAGAAAATATATTCTTATAGGTTATTTTGTGTTGTATCTTTTTTGTTCTTTTGCATTATTCTGTATTTGTCTGAAGTTCAACTGATTACAGTTTGTGAGATGAATCTAATTATGCTGCCTTTATAATGTTAAAATCTTGAAAAAGTCACTTTTTAGCAATTTGTATTAGTGCCTTTTAAATAGAATATTTTAATGTGATGTATTTCCATAAATAAGCAGTTAATTATAAACATTTGTGCCAAGTGTAACCACATTTTTTATATTATGTTTGTTTCTATGTGCTTTTTTCTGTATTTGGGCTAGCAGTTTATTCTGTACACTGAACTTTGCCCACTAAATCCGTCACTAGTATCACACTTGGATTTACCCAGGAGGCACTCTCTTGTTTCTGTCTGCTCTCGCTAGAATTGATGTGTAGCAAGGACACAATTGCAGTTACACATGGAGTAGTGTCTGTTCCTGGTCTCTAGTACAGCTCCTTAGTGGTAGATTATGAGAACTAACTACAGACAAATAAACAAAGTGCTGCACAGTTTGGGTTCCAGTACATGAGCCACAGTCTGAGGTGTGTTGTAGTGAAGTGAAAGTAGCTGGTAAGGTTGGCGGAAGTGGGTTAATGCACAGTATACAAAAGCAATGGGTTTGAAGTTAAACTCTCACTTCACATGCATTGCAGGCAGAGTGAACCATGTTTAAAATAACCCACACATTGGAAAGTCATCCAGAGAGAAGAGCTTTTGTTTCCATGAGCTACACATGGCAATTTGCATGTGGTATACAATGATATCAGCATATGAATTGCAGGAAGAGCAGATATTGGGGAGTCAGGATCTGTTTTGAAGATTTATTTGTGCTTAATATTTAGCAAAAAGAAAAGAAGTATAATTAGAAGACCATGAACCAGGGTAGGAGTTTTTTCTTCCAGAGCAGAAACAATGAAGGGAGGATGTTTGCTGAAATAGCACCTCGGTCCAGGCAGCTGACAGATATCTGCAGAAGGAAATCTGTTCAGTAGCCCACAATCATCCTGTGTTCCACGTAGATGTTGATTTTTTGTTCTACTGATTTCATTTTGCTAGCTGTTTTCTGCTTTGCATTCAAGAGCCAGAATAAATTTAATTATGCTTTTCCTTACTTAGTGGCAAAGCAGCCTCAGGCCAAGCGTTGGTGGGTGCTGATGGCTCTTGTGCAGCGTCCTGCAGGAAGGGGCACAGGGCTTCACTTCCACAGCCCTCCGGACTGCAAAGGTCTTGGAAATGAGTTCCTGGTTCAGGCTGATGTGAAGTAGTAGCTTGCCAAAGGAAGCTTTGGGGCAGCTTATCAGGTACCAGTGCACCTTGTCGGGTACCAATTGAAAAGAAAATGGTGTTTAACTGTGGGATACCCACGTATCTTGAAAATTCTTTTGCAATTCTTGTAGCTGGACTGAGCCCAATTTCCAGGGAACTTTTTCTCCACCAGTATCTGACTGTCAAGGGATGTAATTCACAGTGGCTGAGAGGTGTGGTCAGATGATTCCCCTAAGGGCAAACCACTTAAGACTGTTCAGACCATATGTTTGTAATTCAAATATCTGTGTTATTTAATGTTATATTTGTTGAAGCCTGTTCTTCTCTAGGCTTTTGTTAAGGCCTCTAGGTTCTTGCTAGTTGTCTACTTACAGACAGCTAAGTAGCCCTTGATGTTTGTAGCAAACCACAGGGGAAAACAAGAGCAACAGCCTACCAAAGCCTTTTGTAATTTGGATAGAGGTCCAAGCTGTCAGAAGTGCTTTGAAGTAATTTGTTCTCTTAAGACAAATATTTTGTGCATTCAGTGGCTTCAAAACCAAGCAGTGCTAAAGTTTATTTATTTTATATATTGAGTACAGTTTTGGGGTCAAAATGTTCACAGATACCCTTTGTATTCATCCTGGTTGTACATCTGCAGTTATTTTTCCCAGTGTGTTTGGGAATGTTTTAATACCTACAGACCACATTTCAAAGCTGAATGGAATCTGGTAGCATTTACCTTACTTGCTGAATATGCTAAAAGCCAGTAATATTTAACTGCCTTGATAGTGTAAATTCTAGACTATAGCCTCTTAACTGCCAAACTGCTTTCCTAGTGAAAAAAGATAGAATAAAAGAACATGTGCATTAACTGCTGGTTAAATTGTACAAAAGGCTGTGCTAAACCTCTCACTTCTCCTGTTTGCTGTGCATAAGGTCTCTACACTATATACTCAATGCAATACTGTGTGATAATCTTTTCACTACAGTTAGCCCATGTACAACAGTAAGATTTCTGTAAAAAAAAAAGATTTTGATACCACCTTGGTTTTCAGTGGAACAAAACAGTGCCTGGAGAAATTAAAAAGGAAAAAAGATAAAGAAAAAGGAATCTGCTCAAGTTGAGTATTGGTGTGGCTGTGGATGGAGCAGCAAATGATGTGAGAGGAGGTGACAGTAAAACAAGCCTGGTGAGCAGTGGAAGCTGCTGCTGTAGTTCACCAGCTGAACTGCTGCCATATTGTCCTGTCCATAGGCATCCTGGCTGTAGGGAACGAGGGAATTTACCACTTCACAATTCAGCAAGGAAAGGGTGAGCTTCTAGCAGTGACTGACACAAAAGAAATCACTGCAGTTGTTGTACAATGTGGGGATTTTAAGTAGACTGTTCTAGGCCAAGTCTTTCCCTGAAGGGAACTCTTGGGAATTGCTGAAGCTGTGTAAGGCTGCTAAGCAATCCTTTTGGGTAAGTAAAGTGCCACACTCGGGCTTTAAAGTGTGGCTCAGCTGTGAAAGTCTTTCACAGAGGACTGAATGTTCAAGGTTTGTGCTACAATATTTATATACTTCTTTACTTTTGAAGAATGAAGCAGGAAGTGTTTCCAAGCCTCGTAGGAAAGGTGTAATAATCTCCCATGTGGTTTCCTTTGCGCGTTCCGGGTTTCACAAAAGGAAAATACAGGTGTGTGGGCTCAGAGGAGTCCAGGGGTCCTCTGAGAAGAGGGCTTGAAAATACCTTGTGGTTTATTGTAGCAAGTAAGTCAAAGTGCAGGAGAGAGGCTGAGAAGTGGCAAATAATTGGTTAATCCTGAAATGTAAAACACGTGGAAAATCCAGAATGTGATTCTGATTTTCAGAAAATGTTTTGCTTCTTCCCCACCATTCTCCTACCTTAGGTGTACACATTTTTCTTCATAGTTTTTCTTCTGCTTTTAAATCCAGATTACAATGCTGTGAAGTGAATGCATTTATGTGCTGCTGTAATAAGATAATATTTGCCTGTACAGAGTTTCATAATCATAAAATCTGTGGGAAAAGATACCTCAAGAGCTCCAGCAGGAACTTTGCCTTGTTCTGTTTTGGGCACAATATAAACATTTGTGATCTTGATTCCATTTACTCCAGTGCTTTCCTGTCATCTTGAAAGGATTAGAGGAGTTTGGTCCTATTGGAACTGGTTTTGGAAGATTAAGATTTGAACATTGTAATCTTCCCTATACCACAGTGCTGAATGAATTCAGCAAAGCACTTAAACACACACTTTAAATTGAAGTTTAAATGAAGTTGCACAGAATGCAGTTTACATTTTTGTTTGTTTAAAATGCATTTGAGGACCATTAGGACATCCATCCTTTCAAGAAACCTATATTAGACACAGAGGAAATTGATTACATCCAGTTTTTATATAACTTTAACATGCACTGGGATTGCTGTCCATTGGTTTTTGGGTTTAATGATCAGGATAGAAAATTAAAAAGAAGCAAAATATTTAGGAAACTATTATTATGACTGCATTAAGCTAATCATGCAAGTAAAAGGTTTTAATAATAGTGAGAAGAATATGCTCTGTAGATTTTAGAGTCTGTATGTTACATTTTCAGCTATTAAATATCCAGAAGCTGGTAGTACCACTCAGTTTTGCTTCTCTGGTAACTTAAGTCTATAATCAGACAAACATTTAAAGAAAGATTGATCTCCAACTTCCTCTTACAGTTGGAGTAATATTTGACAGAAGGGAGGCAGCGAATTGAGTAGACTGATTTACAGAATGCATCATCCTTTCCACATGTTTGTAGCACCTTCTCAGTTAGGAAAGAGCTCCTGTATCTATGAAATAAACTTGCAGAGGAGAACGTCTCCTTAGCAGGCAGTGTAGGGCTGTTCTTCCTTGGTTTACAGAGGAGACATAGTTTTATTGATTCAGTTTTTTGAAACTCTCTTTTGAGTAGTTATTTAGCCTTAGTGAAACTAAAACTTGTTTTAGCTTGGCGTGATAGCAGTCATTTTTTAAAATATTGGCTTCCTTGAGGGTGCGTCTCGATATCACCTCTTAACTAAGTTCTTATAGTCTGGTCCTTCCATACATAATGGAGAGGCTCTTTCAGACAGTGATTTAAAACCTATTTCTAGAAATATAAATTATTCATTCAATATTACCTAAAAAAAGAAAATAAATTAAAAAATGAAACAATAATAGTCAGGAAATTCTGCTAAAGGAATAGAAAAAGCAAAAAATGCTGGTGTATGGATATCAAATTTAATGCCATGGATTGTGTGACAGAAGAGATATATATGAATGTGGGACTGTCATTTAATATTTCCCAAATGAAATTGAAAAGGTAAAAGTTAAAAGTGATCGTTTTAGTAGTGTGTGCATAGGAGAGCTGGCTAAAATTGAAAAAGGTGCTTCAGTATTTTGAACTTCGAAGATGAATGTTTCCTGAAATGTCACAGTTCCATTACATATGGCTCATAACCTTTAAATGTGGTTACAGTAAACCAAAATGTATTTCAGATTCAACGCACTAATCCTTGATGAGAGATGTGCAGAGCTGTCATTTTCTTCGAGCATTCATATATGGTCACTGGGGTTTCCACAGGTCTGTTCTAGAGAGACACTCTGCCTTTTAGCGGGTAAACACAGATTTTTTTTTCCCCCTAAGGAAACTGAGAAAAATCTGTCCTCAAAAAAAAGCAGCTCCATACAATCTGCAGTGCTACCCTCTTGTTTCTGTTAGACTTTCAAGAGCTAAGAAACCATTTTTACCATGCTGCTGTAAAACTTTGCCTTTGTTTGTGGTTTTTTTTTTAACATCTTTGGTAAACATTGTCAGTGAAGCTGCACGTTTTCACCCAAGTGACATCTGGAACTGTCCATCTTTCAACCTGACTGTTTAAAAATGAGGAGATTTGGCCATGAAATCTATTTTCTCTGTTGGTTTGAGATTTCCTGCATAATATGTGCTAGCCTGCATACCTCCAACCTTTCTCAGTATTTTGGAAGAGTGGCTTTTCTAATGGGTTTATTATTTGCCAAGTGTTCTCTGTGCATATATAGGTCATTGCATAACATGGCACTGAAGCTGTATTGCTTTGGGGGGACAGAAGCATTTCCAGAAATATTTTTAAAAGAACAAAGACAAATTGTTCAGAGGCGGAAATTTAACAGCAGTTGGATTCCTCTGCCCTAAGACTCTGATTCTATAAACTGTGATAACAATTTCCGAGGGAGGAAGGAAGTTGAATGCAGAAACATCTGTGCTAAATGTCCAGTGGCTTTGGCACCTGAGCAGTGAAGTCTCATAATACGAATAGACCTAGGCTGGTGGAGAGAACAGGGAGAGCAAAAGCAAGACGTCTGCTGGGTAGACATTTTAATAGATGGAGGAAAAGCCTCAGTGACACAAAGGGAGTCACCCACCACGTCCCACCAGCCAGTCCCAGAGCAGCAGCTGCCTTGGCAAGGCAACCCCAGTTCCTCCCTGTGCCACAATGGTGCTGGGGCTGTGGGGTGTCCCTGACTGTCCCCTCCCACCCTGCTGCTCACCTTTACCCTGCTTCCTGGGGGACACAGTGGGGACTGGAGAAAGCCTTGCCAGGGTGCCAGCAGTGTTCAGCAGCAGCTGGAGCACTGGTGTGTTGTCCAGCCTGGTCTAGTCACAACCCCAAACCTCAGCACGGTATGGGCTGCCATGAAACATTAACCCAGGCCTGGCCAAAGCCAGTACTGAATTAATCCAGGTGGAACTGTGGAAGAGAAGCTCACAAAGGCGGCTGTTACAAGGGAGAATGTGTTTATTTAAACAATTTATGCTTAGTTTAATTCTCTTGGATTTTGGGGGTGATATTGTCCTATTAGGAGGGCTGATGAATAAACTCAGATGATGAGTGGTTTATTGAACATGACCTAATTGTAAGGAGGGGAATGGGAAATATTTTCGGACAGGCTCAGAAAAGCTCTGTGGGAAAGAGGTACCCAAGGTTGTCTTGGCATGGCAAGAGGGGATGAATGGGAGTTAACTCTTGAAAGATTTCTTCAGGCACTTGGGCATTAGTCTGATATATAGGATGGGTGCTATATAGGAACTCAGATAGAACAGTTCAGCTGTGTTTGAACTCATTGAAGGATTAAATCCCCTTCAGAGCAGCAGCATGATTTTGAGTTTCTTTGGAGTACCCTGCAGTGAGTGAGTTTATATCTCTCAATGACAGACAGATAAATTAGTGCCCACAGTAGTTGTCTCAACTAGATTTGAGTTTGTAGCAGTTTGGATTCTCTCCACAGAAATGAAAAATTACCCATTATCTCAGCAACCCCAAAGGACTGTGCTCTGTTTTTGAATATGAGGTTCCATGGGCTGCCCAGTTCAGTACTTACTTCAAAGACCCTGAAATATGCCAATAATCAGTGGTGCAGGATGTGATCTTCCATTGAGTCCCACATATGATACACATTTCCTACTGGTTGCATGATAATAAAACTGATGGCAAATGGCCCGAAAGCCCTGGGAGCTGGACTGACGGAGGAGTGAAAAGCAGTGGCTGTTTTGGCGTTCTTTTGCTGCCAGCTCTGAGGGTGTAACATGGCTGAGGAGCTGCAGGAAAGGAGCATGAGGAACTTTCAGTAAAAGCATTGCTTGGTTTTTCTGGCCTCTATTGTTTATCAGCTAAAGCTGAAAAAGCTGTAATCGCCCAAAGGAATTACAGTCTTAGTCGTAAGCTCTCATGATCTCTCAGTTTAGAAGGTTTTCAACTGATTTCAAGAGTGTGACTGGGAGAAATAATATAATACACAAGAGACTATAATTCTGGAGTCATTTGGGGGAGACAATACTGCAAAATTGGTGGCAAATATCCTCCTCCTTTATTTTTTTAAGAATACCGTGTTCATAATACCTTGATTTTAGCCTGTAGAATTGCTATTACTGTAAGCATCACTAACATGGCAAACATTTTTTCTTTTTGTCCTGATGTTATAATAATGATATAGCTATAACAAAACCAATTACACAGAATAACTGCAGATTCTGAAAAGAATTTTCATCATTGTTAATATTTTGAAAAGCAACAGCTGGAATTTCTGCGCAGTAAATTCTCACAAAAGGGTGTTTAATTTATCAATTATGGACATTTTAAAGCTCCTATACACTTGTATTTGAATGCATTTCTAGAAGCTACGTTATTGCGATGGCTTGATTTCTGTGTCACAAAACTTTGGTTTCAGTTGTTGCCCACGTAAGATCATATGAAATTAAATGGCAATTTAAAAATTGATTCTGATAATTTTAAATATGGATTCAGGAAAAGTAAGGCTGGAAGAAGTGCTAAATACAGAATTCCAAAAGTGTTCTTATTGTGGAGCACAACATTTTATCTTTCTCAATTTTTTTTTTAAATTTTTTTTTTTTTTTTTTTTTTTTTTTTTAACTGGAAAATATATTTTTTTTAGCTAAGAGAAACAAGTTGTTTCCTAAAGTCTTAAATGAATCAACCATGTTTGCTCTGGACTGTGTTGTACTCTCAGCCCCCTTGTTTTCCATCCCGCCATGGGGCAAGAACAGAGTGCTGGGTTTGGAGAGAAGACTGCTGACCCTCCAATGGTTGCTGATGAGCAAATATCTTTAGTTTTTGATTCTGCTTATCTTCTCTTTTGGAATTTACTAATTTGGTTCTCTCTTCTCTACAAACCGAAGTTGACAAGAAACCTTGAGAAGTACAGCTAAGTTTGAAGCCACAGCTCCTTTATAAAATAAAAATCACTGTTCTCCCACCAAGTGTGGATAGGATGGCTCAGTGCTGTATTCAGTTGACCGTTTACATTTTGCCTGAGCTTTAGGTGTCTTATGGCATCTAGGGAACCAAATATTATCCTCTGTTATTTTAGTAAACTGACTTAAAATATATCCTTTTAGTCTCATGGGGAGATTAAAGCTCAATGTGTTTTATAAACTGGACGTTATTTCTATTCAAACAGTAGGGAAGCTCAAATATTTTAGTTAGCATTTGGAGCAATATTTTTGTCTTTTCTTGTGGTACTTTGATTTTTTTCTTATCATAGATCTGTAAATATTTTTTTTCTCTGAACAGGTAAGTAGTTTTGGGTAAAATGTTAGAATAGATTTGCCTCCCCTAGTGTATAAAATGAGTTCTTCATGATCCTGTATTAGAAGTGTTACAGCCTCTCCTCTGCAAAAAGCACATTCTGTAAGAAGTTATTAACAGTAGGAAATTAAGCTAAGGTGCCAAATAACCCAACTGTACTTTTCACAGTAATGAGTAATCTGTGCTTCTTTTCCTAATGCCTTGACTAAAAAGGCTTGTTTAGTGTATGTGCTTCACACTGTAATACAGTGCTTCATTTCCCTCATAATTTCTGGAGCTGGGAGCTGAGGTAATGGTTTTCTGGGCCTTAGCACACTGCTTGATCTTGCAAAGTCTATTTCATGGTCCGCTAGATCCTAATGGAGATTGTTGGTAATGAGACAACATTTATTTTTATAAAAGGAAATTTACTGCCAACTGCCTAAAACTTGCAAGCAATTGAAGTAATGAGTTAAGTTTTTAGTTTATTTTATCAGTATGTAAGGAAATATACAGAGGTCAGTTTCAACTCCCTAAAATGCCCAAAATACTGTACAGGTCAGGGTACCAAGACACAGTGTCTTTGAAAACTTTTACATGAGGTGGTATATTAATGGTTCTGTTGGAGATACATTTGTGTCTGGAGCTTCTGCTTCCCAAGCAATTAAATAATTTGGCAACAAATGTTACACCTCATTCAGTAAAATCAGATATTATGTGCATCTGTTAATGTAATCAATCTTGGAGCTGAAGCATATGCAAAAAGGTGGGGAACTTGTGCAGCTGCTCTTGAGAGGCTTTGAGGGTGACCTTGGTGTCAGCTGTGTTAATGGCCTTTCTAGCAGAGCCTCTGCAGGAGGCTTTTGCCTGCAGCCGCACTGTGAGTTATCCCTGCACTGGAGATTGCATAATTGTTCAAGAGAAGAGGGGAAAAATTGCCATTCCAAATTCCCAAGTGAGATCTACAGCACAGCAGTGAAGGCCAAATGGGTAAATCTAGCATGGCAATATAGATGCTGTGCAAAGCAAAGAGAATCAAAAGATTGTTCCCCGCCAAGAGCTTGTGTGCAGTGCTCACCATCTCAGCTTTAACTTATGGGATGTGTCCTTCTAGTGTGCACACAGAGCTTTATTTTCAAATGGTGGTGATGTGGATGCCCCATTTCAGATGTTTTGAGGAGGTTTTGTTTAGATATTGCTCATTTTTGGGTGGTCAAGGTTTTCTAGTCAGAGAGATTTCTGATTTGGGAATCATCAAAATTGCATTCCTTTTGCAATCATGAAACAGATTATAAACAATGAAGCATTCAAAAATCTGTCAGCCTGTGTATGCATTTACAGTAGGGGGGAAAGAATATTGAGAAAGATCTCCCTGTTGCTCACAAGGTTAATAACTGGGTAGTATATTGATTTGAAGTTCAGTTCTGTATCTGTAGAACAGAGTAATAATGTAATGAGTTCAGAGGTTTCCTGAGTTCAAGTTTGAAGTAGTGAAGCCATGGCTTAATTTTGTAGGTCATATCAAATCTGTGCCAATAATTCTTTAGGGGATGGCACATTATGTGTGCACCTACCACTTTTAAAGGCTAGAGACTCTTAAAAATGTCTATTAACTCTGATTTAATAAAACCTTCATATCCCAAGTGTTGGAGACACTGATGATAAAGATTTCAAGTGTAGTGGCCTCAGGCATTGTATCTAACTTTCAGAAACCTTTCCAAGTTATCTCAAATAATAACAACTTCTTCACTTTTTACTTTCTTTTTAAAAAATTCAGGATCTCAGGGCTTTCTAAGGCTATGAAATTGGCAGACTTTACTGCACAAGAAGGTTTATTGAGCAATTTAAGTTTTACAATTAGAGCTTATTAGATGGCTTAAGATATGTGTATTACCTTTTCATTTGAATTTCTGCAATGCACAAGCAATGTGGAAAATATTTTTTAAGAGGTTGCAAGAGAAAGTTTTTAAGAGTAAGAGGGTGGGGCAAAAACTGGCAACCTTTGAAAGTGTTATGGGAGGTGAGATTTTAGGTTTTGCAGTTTTCAGATTTTGCTTTGTCTTGTTTGTTGTAAATGGCGTTAGGTTGAAGCTACGGAGTTTTGATTTTTTTGTTTTTCCTGGAGAAAGCATTTGCTTGGGTTGGGTTTTTTTGTCCCTGCTTGGTTAGTTAAGAGAGAGAGAAACTGTGCTTTCAATTATACTGTTATGAATCTAGAATAACTTAATATTCATGTGCTGTTAGTCTAGACTAGATGGGACAGAAAACCAGAACCTAGCTACAGTGTTTGTTGATAAGTAGGATGGAGATGAGACCTTAGAGAGCAAGATCTTAATTCATGTCCCAATACTTCTGATACTACTGATATTAAATTCAGGTTTATGTTTTAGAAAAGATTTAAAATACTGGTTCAGGAAATAAGTGTAAGGAAAAGAATCCTCTTTGATCTGCACATATGCTACTGGGAGAAGTACCTTTTGCTCCTTCCCTGCCTTTGTAGCTGTGAAAAGCCAACCAAACGCAGAAGAAAGTTTCCAGAAAGCAGCTGAGCCTGCAGGTTCAACTCTCCCCTGCGGCACCCTCAGTCCTGCCATCGTCCTCACTCAGGCACTGGTAAACCTGCAGTTGTTTGAGCAGCCACTCCACGCAGCTGAACTGAAAACTCATGAGGAAAAACAATCTTTCCAGCTCCAGGATTTCTGAATCAGCTCCATGGAGCAGTTCACTTGGCAGTTACATTCTAGTTTTTTTTCCATTGCTGGGAAAAACTCTGGGAGAGGTTGGGTGGGACTGGGGTAGGACACAGGATGCTCCTGGAGCTGGCCTGAGCAAGCACGGATGGTCAGCTGGGAGCTTAATGTTATCTGTGATGGAGGGTATGTTAGTGATTCCTAAAACCAGCAGCACCGTGTGCTCTGTGCCCACAGTGGCTGCTGAACTGGGATGGCGGGGTGACTCTGGAAACAACATTTGGTTGGCACTTGTCCCTGTCCCCAGAATGGCTTCTTCCACTGAGGATAGGATTTTACACTGAAGATTGGATTTTACCCTGCATCAGGAAAAGCACAATTAAAACTACACGTCAGCTAGGTAGTTCACTTTTTTGAATGTAGGTTAATGCCAGAGCCGATTTATTTTGTGTAAGTTTTTCTTCTGAATTTATAAAAGGACCAGAACTCTCTGTTCTCTGGGCATGTCAATCAACCAAATTAAAGCACAGAAAACCGTTGAATAAACACTACAATCAGTATAGAAAGAAAAGTAGCAATCACCCAATATCTCACTGAGTAGCTGTGCAGAACCAATGATTAACACTAATGACCTGTCCCTGTGGCACAGTTGCCCTTCAGCACTTTTAAATCACAATACCCAAATCTCTCACAGCACATCCTTGGGTCAGACTGGGCTATTTCAAGTCAGTAAGGCAAAGGCACAGTAAGAGTGCTGAAGTAGCTTATTTTTACAGAGCAGGGCTGGCCTTGGGGCATTAGCTGCTTTCAGCTGCCTCAGTGCTTTTGGGGGCCAGAGGCAGCCTCTCAGCAAGGCAGGTGGCAGATCTGACAGGGCTTAGGTCAGAAAGTACACCTTGGAAACTGCAGGTCTCTCCTGCTTGCTATGAAACACCCACTGAATGTGTTCACGTCACCCGCTCGCTTGCACTCTACAGAAACCCCCTCTGAGTTGCTGTCTTGTCCTATTTCATTCTGAAGATGGCTACGTGCCCTGTCTTGAGGCTTTTAGAAGCTGACCAGACACTGCAGAAGGTAATGTGAATAGCAGTTAATAAGTCATATGAAGAAGCGGTGTCTTTTTGCTCACCAAAAACATGCATGACATTCTAAGCACGTGGGGTCGCCAGCAGAGGAAATGCCATGTGTCCTGCCTAAGAGGTACAGAGGTGCCACTGGCATCACAGAATCACTTAGGCTGTAGCTGAAACCCATCCTAGCATTGTAACAGCCAAGGCTCTCATCTGTGCTTGTGGCTTTTGGAACAACAAATGACATTTGAGATTCCGAGTTTGTTTTTCAGCATCACCGTGACAGAGCCATCATCACCATGACAGCCAGCCCCAGACAGCAGCACAAACCTGTCACAGCAGCAGAGACTGCACAGGCTCAATTTTGGATGCCTAAAGGGGAGTGCTTCCCCAGGGTTACTCGTAGGGCATTCTCCCCTCCGATATCAGCCACTGCTCCAGTGTGGATCTAGGGTACTACACTGACATTAAATTATTGCATTTCCAGCTTCAGCTGGATAAATAACTTTACACTTTCTGTGAGAGGTTTCTATCCTTAAATGGTCCCTGTATTCAACACTGATTTGCAAAAACTGCTTCACAGTAACAGATAACTAACTGTAAATCCATAAAACTATTCTTAATTTTCCTTCATGAAAGGTATTATAAACTGTAAATGATTAATCATTTCTCGTATATCTGGATTTTTTTATTTTATTTTAAGAAAGTGGCTTAAATAGAGTATAAAATCAGTAGGTCAGATCATACTGAAATGGTAGACTAACAGATGTAGCAACTATGAAGGTGTTGCATTGTTTAAAATGTTAAGTATATGTTTTTTAGCAGAGATAGGGGCTTTTCAAAGTAACAAAAATTCCTATTTTAATTGGAATAGGAAAAAAAGAACTTTATGTGAAAAGAGCATGTTCTAGGAACTACAGTACTTTGATCATTACACCTTTCACTAAAGTACTGCATAATAGATGTTTCTTTAATAAAAATTACATAATTTTAAAAATAATCAGTTTCGGTTGATTTTAAGCTCAGAAAAACACACCAGTGCTGAAAAAGAGATGAAATTACAAAGCTGTATTGGAAAAGAACCAGTATGGTAAAATATTATTAACAATTATTTTAATCTACTGTGCATTGCCAAGAACTGAGAGCTTGAGAGAAAGTTGTCACAAAGATGTGATGTAGCACAAGTGGTAGCTGAAATTGAGACTGTTAAAAATCTATGCAAAGCAGAACTAAAATGACAATTCTACAATGGTATGTGCGTGTGTGAAACCCAAATTGAAGGTTATGGATGAGCTTCAAACCGACAGATCTGGGACTGGTGTAATTATTGTGCTGAGCTATTCTTGCAAACTCTTCATTCAGCTGAGCCTTCCAGGGTACCACACATAATGAAGTTTAGAGGCTCTTACTTAATTTAAAGCTGCTCATAGAGGTCGATGCCTCTTGGCAATGCTGCCAAGCCTTGTTGAGTCTTAAAAGGGAGCAGCAGGCTTTAGGCTTGAGGCGTTAGATGTGAATAACTTCAGTGGATTCTGGTGAATTCAGAGATGTCGATGTGTAGAAGGAAGGTAGAATGATGGTGTCTCACGATGCCTGGGGATGTGAGCAGGTGAGATACACACAGCCCCCAGATGAGCAGGGTAATCTGCATGTTTGTGCATCTGAGGACAGCGCCTGACCAAGGTGCAGCTGTGCAATGTCCCTCTGTTGCAACTTGGATTCGGTGCTCTGCTGCAATTCCCTACAGTGCCTAGCAGGGACTTTGGAGCGTTTGATACATTGGGGATATTTGGACCTTTTATAATTCTTGTGCTATTAAACCTTGACAGACACTGCATTAAACGTCACTCCGTTCCATTCCAGTTTCTCTGTTATCACCTTATACATTCTCTTTATGATAATTCCTAAATTTGTCAATGGATTTTAAGGCCTTCCCACTCAGGGGACTGTACTTCTCTCCAGACACTCAGCTTGCAGAGTTGGGCCGTGTTTTAATGGTATAGTAAATCCCAGTCTAGCACTCCCTCTTAGAACTGAAAAAATTGCTATCGGCAAATGGCAAAAATGCTGACTTTGTGTAAAACCTGTGCATGTTCAGATAAGTTTTTAAATTATTGACAAGTTAACATTGTATCAGTTCATTTATGCTGAAGAGGTATTATTTGTCTTTTGTAGCCAGAGTAATGTTCCATAAAAGCTTAAGGCAGCTTGAATTTCAGAATTGCTGCTTTGGCTAACTTGGAAAATGCGCCTGTATGGATCCAGGTTCAGGTCCACAGGCTTTGGTAAAATGACAGTGACTGTGAGAGAACCCTTCCAGCACCTCGTAGGGCAAGGACTGTAAACAATGCTGTGAACAGTGGGTACACTGGAAGCTGAAATGACTCTCATAATTTTGTGACAATAATTATTGACATATTTTTATGTAAAAATTATTGCAATGAAATTTTGACATAATTTTAGAAACCCATGTTATTTGCCCGTCAAGTAATATGGAAAATGACAGAACTAATTTTAAAGTGTCTTTCTTGAAGCAGAAACACAAAAACAGTGTTTCTATTGAGGGAAAAAAAAAGCTGTTTAGGAATGGTTGAAAAAGCAAAGATCACCAGTGCAGTTTGGTTTGAAAGTAAGTTGCTCTTTCTGAGAATAAGAAGTGAATTTGGGACTAGTGTTTACATAAGGTCTCAGTTTACCTTTGAAAATTGTATTGCTGCAGCTGGCTGGAGATTGTCTTGCTTTGTGTGTCCATGTGTTTTTAAATGATAGATACAAAAACCAATTTTTAGGCCACTGTGAAATACTGATGCTTTTGGCAGACTAATTTCTAGAGATGTATTTTCCTTGCTATTAATGAACTTGCATAAACCTTACACCTTGAAGAACTGGTCCTGCTCTAGTTGCCCTTGTCACATTTTCTTCCCTGGTATAATTTAGCCTTGTAGCCTAGCTGCAGTACTGGGCCTCTGTTTTTTGTTTCTTTTTTTTTTTTAATTTCATGTAGAAGTGTGAATGTCCTCCAAAAATGTGACCATGCATGACTCCCTTGCAGAAAAGAGTCCAGGTTACATCCATTTTGTTTGGATGAAGAAGTAGTCGGGGGAAACAAAGTAAGTCTTTCTCAAGTAAGATCTTGGAAAACAAGACAGAGCAAGTTGTTGGACTTCATGTTTGGCTACAGTGATGTAAGAGACCTCTGCAGGGCAGGGGAAGTTCAGATCTGCCTGCCTTCAGCTCCTCCTAATTGCTAAATTCCCTTATGTTTATCACAATTTGCGGGTGGTGAGAGGCTGCCAGATTTGATAGAAATAACCAGAAACCTGCAGTGAAGGGTGAGAAGTCTGTAACATGGGCTTGTTGTAATGACTAATGAAGTCAGAATGACGGCTGAATGACTGACTCCTGTATGACAAACACCAGTGGGTCAAACTCTGAACACTTCTGCACCCTAAGAAAATGCAGTTATATTTAGGAGACAGGAGAACAAAAAAAGCCTGAAATGTTCCTGTCAAATCACATTTCTCCTACTGATGTTTACTCTTTCCCTGTTGTCTCTTCAGCATTTCCTTTTTTATGCCTTTCCTTCTAAGCCTTGACAAGAGAGGCAATATTGTTTCATTGACACATTAGGATAGACTAAGAAATGTAAGAAAGCATTGTGTGAAAATGGTTGCCAGCACAACTTTTCTCATGTTCTTCTAGACTTTTAGTTAAAATATTAGGTACTGGAAGCTTTTTTCTATCTCTTACCTCATAATTTAATTTACCAGTTTACCCTCTGGGGCCACTGCACCAGTTTTCTGTAGCTGTTCCTTTTCTCATTTCCTGACTTCTCTT
The DNA here is from genome assembly GCA_013397865.1 of Struthidea cinerea. Classification (NCBI taxonomy): domain Eukaryota; kingdom Metazoa; phylum Chordata; class Aves; order Passeriformes; family Corcoracidae; genus Struthidea; species Struthidea cinerea. Next base: position 5,977,494 of record VZTI01003805.1, read on the forward strand.
TCACACTTGGACACTTGCATGAAAGAAAAATCAGCAGTGCTGCCTGTAAGGGTTGTCCCGAATTGTCCTGCACTTTTCTGCCTTGGATGGCATGTGCTAATGCAACAGGGGACACACAGGGGATGCACAGGGGATACGCTGGGGGGCTGCTGAATGAATAGGTGGATTTCGTACAAGTTACTTCTTCATACTATTGCCTGTTCATGTGCTCAGCTTAGTTTTAGGAAAAGCAATCTATTCATAGTGGCATTCAAGCACATATCCAGTACTTTACTGAGTCAGAGTTTCAGTGATATGTTTTTCTTCTAAATTATACCAAATTATATAAATTACTTACACATGGCTTTGGAACTTAAGTCACCTTTTTGAGATGTTAGCCTTGTAAAGTAAACAAGACAAAATCCCGCAGGGAAGAAAACCCACAATCCTTTTCTACATTTTCAGCATGGGATTCTACTGCAGCCAAACCATCTTCCAATAAAAAGCTCTGCGGTGAGTTCAAGTATATAGATATTTCATTTTTCCCTAATTTCATCTCGGTCATTTGGAGAACTTGGAATTCACACTCCTCATTGGAAAACTTTTAAACCTTTTGGTGTAATGGCACAGGGCTGCAGGCCAGGAGACCTGAACACAACTCTTTCATCTCTTGTAGGCTGTGGAAATGTACTTTCACATCAGGCTTTTTTCTGGGATGGAAGTGGATTTGAAGTCAAAATGACATTCTTGGAAGTTTCTCTCCTTGCAGCAGGCTCTGGAGGCTCTGTGCTTGTCTGGGTGATGAACTCTGAGTTGCACTGAAGTTGTGAGCACAGCCCCGGTGTTTCACTGGAGGGCTTTGGGGTTGAGCACACACTTATTGAACAGCGTTTAGTCACTTGGCAGTGTTGCCAGTCAAGAATCATCCCATCCCAATACTTGCCTTTTATGCTAAAAAATTACCACTAAACAGTTCTACTTCTGACTCTGACTTTTCCTCGGTAACCAAAATGAATACTTTAAAATCCTTATCGATATAATGAATCTCACTCTCATGTAAAGCGGGCTTTTATTAGAAAACTGTAGTCATATGTCTTTTCTTACTCAAGGCTGATGGTTCTGCAAGCACAGGCAAGATGAATGTGCTTCATTTTGCCTGGGATTCTGTGTGTCCCTTATTTCTCACAGCTCCTTCACTTTTAGGATGGACACCGGTTTAATCAGAGCATTGCTGCCATTCATACTTAGTTATTTTTGGAGACATAACCTTGGCTAGTAATTAATTGTGCCCTGAAATTGTTACTGAATTCTGGTTCAGGGCATATATTCTTATTTCACATACTGTTCCTATACCCTAGTCAAACATACATGATTATCTCTAGTAGTCTGATATTTGTGGCAGGATTCTTTGAAGATTTAAGGTGAGGATCCTTGTCAGCTCCTGGACTAATGGCATATTATCTGAGAGAACTGCTCAGCAGCTTATAACATCAATGCTTCCTGTGCTTTTTATCCTCAAATCCCTACATATTGCATAAGGTAAGTATTCTTCTCCTCATCTTTTGGGAGAACAGACAGAAGAACAGCAGCAATGCTATTTGCAAAAAAGTAGCATCTTTCTGGCTGTCTCAAGCCAGGAAGTCGCACTTAGTCCTTGTTCCCCCTTTCTTTGGTGGAGGAATTCCCTGTGCTTATTGGTGCAGTGCTGCAAAAGAAGCAGCACTAAAACTGTCCTTGTTTTCTGCCCTCCATTTAGTCAGAGCTTTACCCGTCTGGTGGGAGCTGCTTTCCTTCTAACTGCAAGCAGACTGCAGCCTTCACAGGAGAGTAAATGCCTTTTTATTCTTCTGTGGGAACTTATCTCGGTTTCCAACCTATGAATAAAAACATTAGTTGGGAAAATGAAAGATTTTCTTATCGATAAGCCATGAAATTAAGCTCTTCTTTGATCTTTGCTGGAAACCACCATATACACAGGTTTCTCTGTTCAGAGAAATTAGAAGATTAATTGAATTAAACATCTAGAAAATAAAAGCCATGACCATTTTTTCTGGGAAATAATGGTGTCACGTTATGCTTTATAATTTAGCTATGCATTATATAGAAAATAAAACCTTTTAAGGGATCTTGTGAAGAATAATTAAATAGATGAAAAGTGGCATTGTTGAAAATATTCAACAGAGATTTTTGTCAGTTGTGGGCAGATCCAAAACCTGTTGAAGTCAGTGAAAGGCCTCACAGGGATTTAAGCTGGCTTTCCTATCCCCCCACAGAACCACAAGTGTGCTGCATGGAGGCTGCTGTGTCGGTTTTCTCTACCATGTCAAATAGTAGGTGAATATTTGTAAGTCAGAGCAAGAATCAAATAAGTTTATTAACCAAGTCTCACTATCAGTTATGACTTAATGCCAAGTTTTGGATCGATTTGGATGTCTAAAGACCAGCTAAAGAACACGCTGGGCTTTCCCAAATCATGCAAATGCCTTCCTGCCTGGTCCAACGGCCCACAGATCTGTGCATTGAATGCTGTTAGTACATTCAAAATTGGGCTCCAACATAAATGCCAATTTGATTTTAAAAAGGATGTTTAGGCCTTAAAATCACTGAGGTGCCATTGCAAATGCTACCAAGGAAAGCAACTTCTCATACTAGAATATTTTTAGATTATCAGTAACTGCAATATGCAAATTTTAGTCAGACCAGGACCCTGTCTCAGTTATGAGTGGTCAGCAATGATTCTGGAATATATGAATATAAAATAATATGACTTATAAATCATGCCAAGCAGAAATTGTTTCTTCTACTTTGTTAAATATAATTATTATCCTGAGTGAATTATACCTTAGGAAAAAGATTAAATATTTTAAAAGGTCTTGGAAAAGGACTGCAAAAAATATTATCGAGAAAGATGCTAGTGCCATGAGAAAATAGAAAACTTGCTACTTGATACTTGAAGCAGAATGAATTGTTTTTCCTCACAATAGTTTTGGCTCATGATACTGATGGTAATGGAAACATATCTACACAGCGCAACTTAGAATTGATGTAAATTCAAATTTTAACTTGTCTTGAAAAATGTCCTGGGAAATATCTAAATCATGAAATTCTTAATTAAGAAGCAAGCAAAAAAGATAATATTTCTGGGGTGGTATTTGAAGGTTTTCAGAAGTTCTTTGTTAGCCAAGAGCTGAAAATTTGGAATCTGTGAAGCCAGAGTGTGTAAAACAATGCCACCATTTGTGGGAACTCGGTTTGTGTATTATTAGATATTCCCAGAAGGCTCCTGCCTGTAAAGTCAGAAGTTAAATAGAGAGTCAGTGTTAAAGCAATTTTATGTTTAAAACTGTGGAATAAGAAACAAAAGCTGTCAAATGCCAAGAAAAATGCAGGTCCCTTTTCATAGTCATCTTCAGGCATATTCTAAGACTTTTGGATGCTGTCTCAAAACCCATAATTTGAGATGCAGTCTAATTGTCTTTATCTTTCATTGTGGACCTATGCAACTAGATGATCTTTGCTTCCAGGCAGTGTGTGGAATTTACTAGTCAAATTAATGACTCAGGGAACATTAAAGAGTCTGTAGAATTAAAATGTTCTGTATATCAAGAACACTATTATTAGTAAGCAAAGGTATGTATTTAAGCTTTCTGAAATGTCTTTATTCTCGAGAGAAACATTTTACAATGGAAGCCTCATTTTCCAGTATCTGGATTTAGCAGTGTGTATTTAGTAAATTTAGCATAATTAATGCAATGTAGCTGACAAAGTTGATGCACTAATACAACGTCAGGCCTGTGGTGAAGGTGTGAAGTTATACACTCATTTTATTGTTCTCAGATGTCACTGGAGGTACAGCAGTTCACTGAAAAACCTGATCAATGCAGCAGAGGCTCTCTTGCTGCTATCTCAAATATATAATCTGAAAAGAAGCAAGCCCTAGGGAAGCACTGCAACCCCCAGCTGCCCATAAAGTGGCAGCTTGTCTGCTTGAAAGGGTAGTTAAAAGGTCGAGTTCTGTACAGAGTCCTGATGTTACCTGTTAGCATTCCTCAGCAATAACTGCGTCTAAACACAGCAGAGTGACTGGGAAAGTGAGTACAAATCACCTCTGCTAGAGAAGACTTGTCTTTGGAGCTCAGAGGTAAGGAATGGAACTAATTTATGCTCATTTCTCTTTTATCTCTTTTCTTTCCTTTGAGGAAAGGAAAATGAATGAAGACCACATTCAGTAATTGTGGAACTAAATAAGCAGTGACTGTTTGGCTGTAAAATTCAATCAACTCTGGTCTTATACTGACTGTATGTACAAGATATTTTATTGTTGGCAGTAGAAACAACTATCTGGTCAAGTTCATTAAAAATAGGTTTAAAGCCTCACATAAACCTTCTGTTTCTTCCATGCAGAATCTTAAATTAATCTTAAAGGATCCTGCTGAAATCTTGATCATTTCTTAGCAGCTGAATAGACATTGACTGGTGGCTGGAAGCTCTGTGATGAACAGAAAATGGCTTGGGTTAAGAACTGGCTAAAAAATTACATGTATGGGGAAACATAAACATCCAAGTCTTTACTAACATCAGAGGAAAGAGTGCAGAGTGCCCAGAGATAGCTGTGGAGGTTGCCAGAGCCTCATGATAGGTACCAGTAACCTCTGTGGGCTTTTCTGCTTGAGGAATGGCAAAGTGGTGGAAAGTTACCCATAGTTTGAGAGCATTTTGCCTGCGAAAATGGAAAGGTTTTACTCACACAGAATCTAAACACCAAACCTGTAATTTAATCTGACATGTATCTGATTTTCATCCATAATCAAGCAGTAGAAATGAATGTGTCTTTTGCCTTTCTGTATCCATTATCCATGAGGAAACTGAGGAGAGCCAATCTGGCTGTGGAGATGGACTTGTAATTAAAGCATGGTGATCTCCACTGCCACTTATTCAAGGTAGGCTGGAGGATACAGCTCCTCTAATGCACCACTTTCCTATCTAGGGCACAAGAACAAACACAATATTTATCTTTAGCAGTGGCTGGCAGCATTGCAACTTGTGCCTGCACTGCAGTTATCTTTAGACTTTGTCACAGAAATGACCTACCTAATATCCCAGACATCCTTTCCTTAAGGGTAGGGTAGAACTGGATGTCTCTAAAATAAAACAATCACATGTATTATCTAATTCTGCAGGCAGCTGAAGGGAGTAAATTTGTACCTTCCAAAATGTTCTTCTCTATGTAAATTGAACTATGTTGACAGAACCACTAAAAGCTAAAACATGATGCAGTTGTTGCTTAGCTGTGTGAAGTAACATCGCAAAAATTCTTTAGAACAGCAAGTGAAATACTTAGTTAAGATGTTAGAAGAAATGCTTACTTCAAATATAATGTACTTAGAGACTTAGCTAAACTTTGTTTTTTCATTGCAAAAAATGCTCTAAAATCTTTAACAACTTCAAAGGTTGAGGGCTTCAGTTTTACAGTAGCAAAGCGCTGACTGAGCCTTTCCTCAGAATGAGCTCAAAAGCAAGAGCACATCTTTCTTTGATCAGAGACATCTCCTTAATTATATTATGGTTCTAGTGAAGTCTGCATTGCCTTTATAACTGCAACTGGTAAGTTTTACCCTTCTGTTCCTCCATCATTCTATACAAAATAATCGCTCTCCACTTATGAGTTGATAGATTATCTCTTGCATTGCATGTCTTCTGATTTCTGGTTAGAAGATCAAGGATTTCAGTATACTGTGGGAAAGCCTTCAGTCCTACACATTTTAGCAGAAAACAGGAAATGAAAACAGCCCTTCTGAGGTGGCGAGCACCTGGGTCAACCACTTCAAATTTCTGAAACCTGCAAACTAGAGAATATATTGTTGTTTTATTTGATAACTAACAACTGTGCTCAAGTCTAGCAGGTCATGGCCATATTCACCAGCAAAGGGTTACATTGGCATGAGAAGGGAGAAAATGAACCCTGCTGAGAAAAAGAGAACAGAAGAGTGCTATTATGCAATTTAATGCCCTTGCTGGGACTAAATACCTGCCAAGGGGGTTGCTTGCTTCTATAACCCTTAAAAACCCCACAAAATACTCCACCTTTTATGATTGTGAGCTAGGTAAAAGGAGGTGCTGATGAACTATTGATCTCTTCTTTTCAGGAGATCACTTCCTTTCAGGTGAGACAGAACACAGTGGAAGGCTTTAGACAAACCAGACTGGACCCAAATCCTGCCAGCTGTGCCAGAGGAGAAAGAATGTGAAGCATCACAGATCTTCACATAAATAATGGAGGTCCAAAAATTTGCAATTGTTAGCATGTGTCTGTCTGGGATATCACCTGTTCTGAGACAACTGCCTGAGCTGTCCACAGGGACCTTGGCAGCACGTTCCCTGCCCTATCCTGGTACCATGTTTGTACCTATCCTGTCTCTACACCATTTCCCACTTGTTTTCATGCCTTCCCTTCTAAATTGTATCCTTTTTATTTTCTTCAGTCTTTCTCACTAAACTTTTTGTTTTCTTCCTTCTGTCACTGTCAAATCTTTCTAACTTCTTGTCTTTCCAAATTGTCCCAACTCTTTTCTTCTGAATTACACAGCTCACTCTTGTCTTCAGAGCCAAAGCTACAAAAACATAGGAGGAGTTTCTTTTTTCTTGTTTCTCAAGTATGGTGTTAAATCAAACATGGCAATTGTGCAATTACAGAAAAAAACTTTCTTTAATTCAGGCCAGAAATTGCATATTCAAAGCATTTTACTGTCAGGCTGTACCAAAAGTCTCAGCTGTTCACGTGGGAACTGGAATTCTGGAAGCTTATATTTTAAACAAATTTGGGAGAATTTTCACACCATGACACTGCAGTGATATTTTCCTTCTGCCAAATTTCCATTTCTTACTCTCTGGCTTGAAGATATCAAAATTTTTAAATGAAATGTTCTTTTTTCTTTCTTTCTTTTTTTTGAATGGTAGATCATTATTCACTTGCATCTTTCTTCAAATTGGCTCGTTTGTTTAAGCTGACGCTCTCCAAAATCTTTCAGCTTGAGGCAAGCACCCAGCAGCACAGGAAATTCCTCAGAATGGTCAACACTGGCAAAGTTATAAACAACTAAAAATAGGTCTTATCATGGAAGGCTTTGAATGTGCTGGCTGTAAGAGGTACTGTCAGCTACGCATGTAAGAGACAGAACAGAGATCCTGGCTTTCTTTAGAGGTACTTTGGCAAAGACTTGCTCATCTCCTGAGGCAGTTCACATACACTGTTTCTGGGCATGTTTCCAAACAGAAAATGGAGTAAATGCTACTCCACAAGCCAGGACAGGATTGAAAAACTGGCTCTGTAGCCCCTTTCTCTCAGAGCAATAAGCAAAAACATTAGGGTGAGACCGTGGTTTGTATCCTCCTTACAGATCCCAGAGATTACTGTCTCCAGCTGGTCATCACCACCTCCTTTGGAGTTCATAATCTCTGTTGATTTGCCAATTGCAGTAAAAGTGCTTGTTCAGATCAGAGGGTTCAATCTTATATCATATACAAAGGCAAAAAAACAAATCCATCAGAAAACTGGCGAAAGTTTGTTTTTTTCTGGAAGGACAATGGCATAGTTACTATACTGTGGTGCAGAGGCCAGTTTACTACTAGTTTGTTTTAAAGAATTTATTCTTATGGAAATGTTAATGTTGCTTAGTTCATCTTCAAGTGCCAATAGATCAAGCACTGGGGTGTTCTTAACCTCAGCTCTGCTGCACGAGATCAATATGAGCCAATGGTCTTCTGATTAGCCCTACATTGATTGACCTTAATCCAAGAGTCGTGTTCCTCCCTAGTAACAGTAATCCCTCAGGAATGCCATGGCTTCCTTGATGATAGATGACATAATAATCTTCATTACCTTCTTTTCATTGTTCATGTTGAACTGTTTCTCCATACAAGTCATGCCTTATCCTTATTGCTTCACTTTGGATTTGGTAGTGTCATTATTAAGATTAGTTAATTCATTTGTAAAACTTTTATGTAAATACCTGTAATTATTACTTCTGTGGCATGAAAAATTTTCAGTTTTTTAATACTCATGATCTCAGTAAATGTAGTTTCTCTAAAGAGAGTGTGGTGTGCCATTGTGAACAGGGGATGACAGGATAAGAGTATACCTTTTCCTTCTAGAAGTAGATATCTTGAGAAAAAAATTCCCTTGAGTCAAAATCAAACCTGGTTATGCTAGGTCTGTAAAGGTGCCAGTGACTCCAGAAGACTTTTTGTTTTGTAATGGCATTTTATCAGCTGTGCTCTGCTTATGCATAAAAGATTTTCTCTGATTCCTCTTAGCTCTGTAAACCCCCCCTGAATCTGAAAGCCAGGGTGGATACTGTCCTTTCCAACCCCACTGCTGTTTGCAAGAACACCACAGGCTAAATGAGGCCATCATTAAAATTTTTTTGCCCCCCATTATTTCTTTCTTAAGAGACAACTTTGAATAAACTTGTCCAAACCTATCAGCTTTCAGCAGGATTTGCAGAGGTGTAACTGAGGACAGTCTGGCCTGCAGCAGTTTATGCTCTGCAGGTGACAGCCCACGACAGCACACATAACCAACACGACCTGAACATCTCTGGCTTTTACCGTGCCTTTTAAGTCTCACAAAATGAAACACTTATTACTGCTTCAGTAAAATTGCATTGTTTTCATACACATGGAATAAATATTAATTCACTGTAACCAAAAAGATTCTCTTCCTCTTCTAGATCAATTTCCTGCCAGCAGAAAATTGCTATGTACCAACTTTGGTGTTTTGGCTAGTGCAGTTTTAAATTCTCCAAGCAACAGGAGATCCATTGTTGCTATTTAAAGACTATTTCATTTTAGTAGCTTCTACTAAGGGAAATTTGCAGCTTCCCTATTTTTTAACTTTACATTAGCAAAACCTGTTCTTGTCACAGGGAGTAATGAACTAAAGAAACTTCATTTTCTGTTCTCAGCTCCAATTACTGTTAAAGCACAGCAGTTTGGTGTTCCTGGTTGCTCACAGGAATCAACCGTCTTTAAGAGGTATGGAACACCTACGAAATGTGTTTGTGTTTTATTCTCTGTAATCCATTTAGTGTATTCACTTAGAGCACACCTGGATGAGAAACTGGCTTTTGTTCCAAGACAGGCTTTTTGGGACTGCCTGATCAGTCAGCTTGGGATGTGTTTGGAGTTACCCCAAGTGATGCAATTATGCTGTAAGTGACTGAATTGATACCTGGGAAATAAAAACTGTTTCAAATACAGATACTATTTGAAGGCTGCAGGTTTTGATGGGAGAGGAAGATGGTGGTAATTTGTGCTTGCAGAATCAGCTGTGCTATAGGAGGGGTTAACACCTTTGTGACTGTGGCAGCTGTGTAGCTGATTCCTGTGAATTGGGGTTTTTTTTGTGATCAAGTAGATTTAAATTGTGCCTGCTTAATTGAGAAGCTCTTCTGGTGGCTGCCTAAAAGGAGTCCATTTCTGCCTTGTCCTAGCTCTAGCTCTCTTTTGTTGTTTAAGAATAATATATTAGATAAATCAGAATACAGAGCTGCAGGTAAGACCAAGAATGATTTTTGTCTTTTGCTGTTATGAGAGGTGATTCATATGTGTGCACATTTAACGTTTTGGGGTGAAATTCCTGGAGCTATGACCAACTGGCAGAAAACACTGGAAGCATGTTGATCTGGGCCTCCCCAGCTCCCAGCTGGTGTCTGCCTGGGCCTCTCTCCCACTTATTTGAAGTTCAGCCCAGGGGTAGGAAAGTATGTTGCACACTGGCTCCTCCTGGGTTTTACCTGGCTGAGCAGTCCTGATAGCAGCTCAGAGATGCTGGCTAAACCCTGGCAGAGATAGCTGCTGGGGTCACCAAGGGATTAACTGGTTTTGTCTGGGCTGTGTGTGGCTTTTGGCATTTGCTGGCCTTGGCATGGGGAAGCGTTGGTGCGTTCTGCTGCTGTGACTTTCTTGGTCTGTCTGCAGCAAGGCTGAGCTAGAGCTTAACCCTAGTGCTGAGGTGAATCTTATTACTGAGGTCTGCATTAATCTCTCTGACAAGGGTGCTGTACACCTCAGTGCGCTTCTACTGGATCCAAACGAATTGTTTTTCCTATGGACAGTAATCTTCTTTAAATATAGCAAGTACCTACACAGCACATGAAAACACAAGCAGGAACTTATGCCAGTGTGCTTCAGCTATATATTAGTGGGCCAGTTCTTCCCAAAAAGTTAGGTCAGCAAATAGGGAAGAAATGGTCTTTTGTCAATCCTGTACTGGATCTGTCTACTCTTATTATACATGTAAGGTTGTGTAAATAATAAATCAGGAGCAAATAAATTGTATGGAGGCAGAAAGCCAGTCAATAATTTCTAATAATCTCATTATGCTTGACAATATCTTTAGAAACTGCTTATGTTATGATGGGGATGGAGGGAAACTTTCTAGCACAATAGTTACCAGCTGCTGTGCTTTTAGAGGTCTGATAAGATGATACTATGTTTGAAAGATAAACAGCTAATTTTTAAAATGTAAAAAAAAAAAAATTAAGGGAGTGAGTAATGAGTAAATCTGACAAACATTGTAGTGGTTTGTGAGTGATTTGGGAACAAAGCATGTGGTAGCATTTGTTAGGCTTCACAGAAGAAGAAAATCAATTTTCCTCCTGCAAGGGTGGTTATTATCTCTGGTGTGCACACTTACTGCCCATGTCAGCCCATCATTTCTGGGGCCTCTTGGTTAAAGATACTATCATCTTTAATGAAATTTAGTTCATTTCTTCAAATGATCTCAAAGTCAATTACTATTTAAAATACACAATAGATGCAGTTCTGTTTTACATCAAAGAAGATTGATCTCATTCCACCAGTTTAAAAGGTCAACCAGTGAGCATGTTTTATGGGCTGTGTAGAAAAACATGGATCAATAAATCCAAAAGGCGTATGTTCCTTTTGCTTTTCCTGTCTAATTTTCCTTCCCAAGATCTAATCTGGGCTGGTTACTGTCCTGCCTGCACTGCTGTATGTTGGTCATTCAACTGGATGGACGTATTATGGAACTATTTATAGGTTAAATTATGAAATACAAGGAAAAATTGGTCTGTGTAAAGATCTTTTCTTCCTTGGTATTGCAGGGATTATGTGCTTTGGTATGGGACTGAGGTCAAATCGTGTGCCATAAGAGTATAGAATTTTTAATATTAAAAGAAACAAATTCACAATGATAATTTAACTGAAATATTTTTTATTATTAACTTGGAAAAAGAGAGAACTATGTTTTGCCTTGCCTATTGATCTTACAGAATATTTCACATTTTCCTATTAATCCACCTTCTCTTCAAAACTATGCCTACCGAAGCTCACAGGTCTCCCATGAGATGTGTTATTGGAGAACGCAATACTCTCTTCTTTTTTTTAGGCTTCTGTTTGTTTTGTATCACGTACCAAGTTTCTGGTTTATTTTAGGTAACGCAGAATTGAAGGAGGAAATAAGGAAATGGCCCTCCTGCGTATCAAATAACTTAAAGTATGACAGAGTAAATCTGTATTTAACTACTTTGATGATTGACTTTCTTTATAACCTGTGACAGCTTAATCTCACAAGCTATTTGTGCAATGACTTTACTAGTTTCTAGTTTGGCAAAATACCCTGAAGACACAGCACTTAAAATTTGCAGTATGAGCTGAGTCAGCAGCTGCCTATCTTGAAAGGCAGAGTGAACTGCTCAGCATATTTTCATCAAGATAAACAAACTTTGAATAAACATCATGATCTCAGAATTATTTATTTTTCCAACTCAATTAGCCCTTTTTGCCTTGCTCTTTCCTCTGTCACAACTCTTAGCATAAATGTGTTGTGGAGACAGGCACTGTGTGCTAGCTCCATGTCTGTGCAGCACTGGTATAGCTCTGTACCAGTGAGGGATGCATGCTTCTTGACATCATTCCAATAAAAAAAGTTACTGGCAGTGAGATTTTGGAGACGGCTGATGAGTTTTCCAGGACTAATTTTGACTTGTCAGAATTTGATAACTCACTGGTTGAGTAGGCAAAAGGAATATTGCAGTAAATCCTTGGTTAAGCATGTGTTTCTGTAAAACCTTGTGGTTCATGCATCCATTTGGTTGTCAGACACCTCTAGGAACAGTTGGTTTTAAAGCAAGGTGACTGTTTACAGGGCTTGGTCTGTCTGCAGCTTTTGGGCCTGTCCCTAAAGGGTACCACTTGTTTTCTCTATATCATCACTTGCACTGTGCTCTGGTCAACATTTACTGACTGTTCTGGCTGTTAAAGCCTTGCTTTTCACACCCTTCTCCTCTTTTAATCTGTGTTTCTGGTTTTGTTTTTGCTGTGTGCTCCTCCTTGGAATCCTGCTGTGCCACCTCACCTTCTGGGCCAAGCCCGGGGCTGTGGTGGTGCCGTGTTTCGCTTGCCCCAGAAGAGCCCAGTTCTGGGCGCACAGGGACGTTGTGGTGAGAGTGTCGTGTGAGAGCACAGAGGACCAAACCCAGCAGTCCAAGGGGCGACATGGCTGGAAGAAGGTAGGAATGGGGAAGGAGAACGAGCGTGAGCGTCCTGCTGGCACTTGGCAGCCCTTTCACACTTGCCTCATCTGGAGAGCCGTGCGCCCCAGGGAGGGCCACGGTCTGCCCTCCCCTGTGGGCTGTGTAAGATGCTGTTGCTGTGGAAACTGTCTGTGTATTCCATGTGCCTGTGACATTTGTGAGGATGAGCAGAGTGTGATCTGGCAGCACAGCTCCGGGGGGACACGTGCTGGGAGCTTTGATGGGGGGCATATCCCCTGCGCCGGGTCCTGCTTGTCATCGCTATGACAGCCAGGGCCGAGGAGGGCAACGCACTGGACTCCTCTGAGAGCGCTGGTGGTGTGGGTTTATCCTGGCTTTCCTCTGGAGCTGCTTTGCGTTGTGCTTTGGGCTTGTTTCTAAGTGTGCAGAACAGACACTGTGTAGGTGACAGCAGCACTGAAACCCAAACCTCTCTGCCCTGGCCTGAGGCCCAGCCATGGGAGTCCTGGGGCGACGCACAAACCACCTGGGTACCTCACTGGGGTGGCTGTTCTTTTCAACCAAAAACCTTCCAATTTTTAAAGTTTTTGTCTACAAACTTTCTAAAAAAAAAAAAGTCATCCCAAAAGCACACACTGTAAGTGATGCACAAGTATATGGTGAAGTGGTGCTTCAGTTTAAGCTTATGAATGCTTCATCATCAGTGTATTCAATGCACAGCTTGGCTGCCTAAGCAGCTGTCAGAAAACAAAAGTACTCTAGAGAGTAATACACTCTTCAGGCATCATTTCAGATTATGTAGATAATTTAAGTTTAACCCTTCAATGCTTTAATAAGGTTCTGTTTTTTACACATTATCACAACACGAATGGACTTTTCTGAATGATGCCAAAGGCAAGATGACTTTTATTATTAGTTTCAAGTAACAGCAATAGTTTGTTTTGTTAGTGTGTCAATATGTTAGTATATCTGTTTTATTCCCTGGTCATGTATACCTATAATGTTTCTAGTCTGAGTTTTGTTTGCAACCTTGTCTGTCTGTTTTTTTTTTTTAATATCAGAACATACAGTATGTTGAATGAGGTTATATGAAATTACTATTTGTACCCGGTAAGACTTTAAGACATTTTATTTTTTTGGATGTAACCACATGACCTAAAATGTTAGGACTACTATCAAGTATAACCAGGTAAAAGAAGAGATAATTATTTTCTGCCTGAATGATACTGCTGGGTTCACTAAAGGGACAACAACTTTTATTACTTTAACTCCAGCCACCTTATTCTATTTCGATTGGTTGCTGGTTTTCAAACCAGGTGCCTTTTGTACTTCATATCCTGTGAGTGTCTTGTTAGTAATCTATCTATACTCTAAAATTTTTGTTGCCTTTTCCTGAGGCAGTCGTGGACAGATTTTGTCTAAAGAATATTGATGAAGCAACAAAACTGTCCATTTATTGAAAAAGATCATAGAGTTCTGAGCTGCCAAAACACACATGGTAGTCTTCTCTTGCGGAAATATATAAAGCCATGCTGCCATAATCAAAACTCTCTTTGTTATTACAGGCTGATATTCTTGTCTGTACATTTAAGAGGAATCTTACTGCCTGACCTTATATAATATGTGGGAATATTTCACAGATAGCTCTAGTATCATGCCCACTAGCTAAAATGATTGCTGATCTTTAATCCTCAGTTTTTGATTTGAGACATGGTGAGTGTTGGAAGCCTGCCACATACCTTGATAAGCTGTTATAAAGGTTAATTACACTTTATTTTACTTTCTTGAAAATCTGTTTCATTTTCTGGTCTGAAATTTCCAGCTGCTGTCACAATGGGGCATGGTCCTGTACAAAATGTGTTCCAGTGGGAACATTTATGGGACCAGAGTTCAGTATATTAATGCCTTTCCTCTAAGGTGAAGTCAGGAAGGAAATATGTGAGAGACTTGCAATAGGTAATGTGAATCTGACAAGGAGGGCCGCAAGAAGCTGAGACCAAGACTGGAGGTGAGGAGGGGCTAGGTTTAGGATGAGCCCTTTTCAGGATATTTCTCCATTTTAATTTGATTTGAATTTGCGTGCATCTGCAGGTGCCTCACTGGGTGGCTGATGAGGTTCATGACGTTTTGAAATTTAAGTTTGAGCTAAGTACAAGCTCAAAGTGCCCTGGCAATGCAAAGGTGCCACTTCTGCCATTGCATTTCTTGATGTGGAAGCTTTCTGAATCTTAAGGTTATGTGCTAAAATTTTCCCATGTTCCAATGGAAAACCCATTTCTTCTGCATATCATTTCACAATCCGACTTGGAAGGGAACTCAAAGGCCATCTAGTTCAATCCCTGTGTGTGACTGTTTTGTGGAAGGTAGCATGGAGGTGGGTGCAATTCACCTACAAGGTTGTACAAAGTGTATACCACTTTTGAAATATCTGTTAACAAGCCAGTGCTGGTTTCCTTCATTTCAGAGAGTAACAGAGGGTAATTGTTGTAAAGAGCACAATAGTGCAGCGTACTTCAACCTGTGATCTTTAATCTGACTGGACTGCAAGAGCACAGAGGCGTCAAAACATTATCTGTGAAATGTTTGCCAAAAGCTGAAGTGCTGACAGGTTTAGCTGGAATCTGGCTCCTGGCGATTGTTAGCACTTGCTGGCAACAACAGCTAGAAATGGCTAGAAATTGCCAGCAAGCAGTTTTAATGCTGAAATTACAATGCTGTGAACCAAATATTTTCTGTTTAGCCTGGTGATAAGTACTGTGGGGTTCATGTTTCCAGCAAAGAATGAGGACTACACCTACTCTAGGGCAAGTCAAAGCAATGAGACTTGACTCTGCCTCCCTTCCACTCTCCCTTTTCCCTGTCCAATTTTGAGGTTTCATAAAGGTTTTCAGCATAAGTATCCAGAATAGAAAATTATTTACTTGCTGATGCTAATTGTGAATGCCTTTAGTTTCCCGTGTTTTTGGAGCTGTGTTGGTACAGGAATGGGCAATGGCAATTTTAAATCTGCTCAGGTGTTTTAAATGAGAGTTCATGCTCTTACTCTACCACCTTTTCATACCAATAGAAAACTAGCAATGAGAGGGGGGAAGAAAAGGAATATGTATTATAAGAATTGCCTTAGACACTTGCATATAACTTCATACATTACATTTCATCTTGAGAAATAAATATGGTGTCTCTCTAGTCAGAATCTGTTTTACAGAGAGTTCTACCTCCAGTAATTTCTAGTTGCTTAAGGAAAAAGTAATTCATTATTTATTCAGCATAACTGTAACACACAGGATACATTTTTGTCTGTGCACAACTCCTTGGTACCTTAGCTGCATCATGCTTGACATTCGAGAATGTTGTGAAAATACAGAACAGGTGGCTATTTTTATGAAGAAGATTTGTATACATCCACATAGTTCTTTCTCTTTGGCCTGCTGGTTACTCATACCCTGTCATGATCCTCTTCCCAACAACTTCTGTTTCTTTCATTTCCCCCTTCTCACAAATTCTTATTGTAGTAGCAGTGCCTCTGGCAATATTTCTCCTGTTGTCTTGCTTTGATAACATCACAGCTTCCCCGGGGTGTGGTGTTGTGATGCTGACTTGTGACCTGCTCCGTGTATCGAGGTCACTCAGCTGCCCTGCCCACGCCCTGTCCTCCTCGGGAGCGGCAGCAGTGCCAGGGACTGGAAATCTGCCACTCACTCTGGCGGTGATTCCTGACCCAAACGGGTGTGCTTTCAGATCAGTACATTCTGTGCGTCTCCCACGCAGATGCATCTTGCAGGCGTTGTTTAAGGCTGGCTCCCAAAATCCTACAGTACTTTAAGGAGGAAAACAGATCCTATTAGAGCGCTGAATGGTTTAGTAATTGGAATTGTCCTTCTCTCCAGAACTTCTTCACAGGTCATGAGAACCACCAATAATATAAATTTGCTTCACTTAAGCACTGTTTTATCAGTGATTTTAGGCCCACATGGACTGCTTTTTAAACAGGATTACGAGTTCTAATTTTTATACGAAGGGATTTGATTTCTGAAAGGGAAACTGAAGTTCTGTCACATTATGCCACCTGTTTTTTTTTTTTTGAAGGAGTGTTTAATAGACAAAGATGTATAATGTTGAGTTTTAAGTGCATTTACATATGTTAAAAGATTCCTGTACTGTACTTTTACATTTACATCCAGGAACTAGTGCTGTAGCTTGATCCAGCAAGCATTGAAACAATGCCTAATGTTAAAAATGCTCGTGGCCAGTTGAGATCAGCAAGGACTATCTCCAGTTAAAATGGTTTCCTGGATTTGGTCCAGGGGGGCAGACCAGGGTGGGTGTTTAACTTCTAAGAAATAAAAATGCCTCAGTTGCCCTGATGTAATTCCATCCCCCCTCCCCACCTTTGTCAAGCCTTGCCATCTGCAAGGGTGGGATGTGACGCTGTAACGATAGCAGCACGGTCCTTGCAGTCCTTAGCTCTCATGGACAGACGGAGATTTTAAAAATTGCTAAGGGGTTTTCGTTGCAGATATTCCACTGGAAGCCAGTTATTCAGAACCGCAGATACTGTTAGGAAGTTGACAAAATCATTTGGCTGCACTGATGATTAATTTATAAAGGGCTTAAAGGCATTAAACCAGTGACCTGGTAAAAATCATTGGTGTCAGATAAAGGGATGCTTGCATTAACGGAGCTGAGGCCTTTTAACAGTTTTTAGAGGAACAGTATGTGTTAAAAGCATGCTAAAAATGTGTTCAGAGAACAGGGCAGCCAAAGTAATTTGCAAAGAGAAATAGTGTGATATTTTTGCGTACAGATTTTGATTGTTGCATATACTAATCTAGGCCTGCAGGAGCAATGAGAGATGAAAGCTAGAGAAAAATAAATGCCCAATCTCTGTTTTTATAGAAAGGCTGTTCATTTTTATTTATTATTAAATGCTTGGTAATAGGAAACTCATCTCTTCTTGCAGCTTTGGATCCTTGCATCCACCTGGAGTCTCATTTAAGTTATTTCCAGAAGAAGTGGTCTGTTTGAGAATTGTGCCTTTTAGTAAAGGGACCTTATTCAGTAATTTATGCATATTCCCTAAAACTACTTGGTGTTCTGATGTTGGTGGTAGTCTTATGGCTCACATCTGTTAGTGACATTTATGTAAAGAATTTATACAAACTCTTCACCACTCAGCCTAGACTGTAATGTAAAAACTTTAATAATTTTGATTTTTAAGTAGGTTTTGTATGCTAAATTCTGCAATTCCAAAGACATTTTGGAAGGGAAACTTTTTTTTTGAAAGCGTAACCTAATCTCTTTTGCTAAACAGTTGAAGGAACTAATATTTTTTGAAACATTTGCCTCAATACATCAGCATGACTTCTCAAATACTTTGGCAAGCAGTAGTCCAAACTGGCTTTTTAAGGAAGAAAGGTAGTCAGCTTGCATTTATTTACAGATTGACTGTGTTAAGGACGGTGTTGGATAGGGTCTGTCAGGGTTATTTGCTCGCAGGCAGCACTGTATCATCGTGACAGTACTGCCTGACATGTTGAGGTTAATATTATCAAGCTTTGCAGATCTGTGCATGGCAGAAAGATACATCCTCAGTTCCTCAGCACTGCCTATTCAGAAGATATTGCATGGGAATTCTGCTCCTCTCCAATGGTCATATTTTGTAACTTTCTGTCTTTTAAGATTGTGACTGTCATAACAGTACTTCTTCCTTTGCATTTAAAATAGCCTGGGATAATGTAAGTTTTAAGCAGTAATTACTGCTGTATTGGATATCTTGTCTGCTCCAAGGAAAGATCACACCAATTAGATTTTAATGATTATACGTAAAATTAAAGCCACTAGTCTCCATATAGAAAATGCCTGCTGAGATAATCAGTTATTGCAAGCAGGGAAGAAACAGCAATTCATGTTTGTGGTGGTTGAATGACCACATTGTTTGCCTGAACCTGTGCCCAGTTTCTACTATTCAACAATGCTGTAACAGAATATCAAGTCTTGGGCAACCCCCGCAATAAAAAGAGGCAATTATCGCAGTGCTGCAGTTAATGAATGACCTTGCTGATAGAAACAATCATTACAATTAAACATATCGAGGTTGTTCTTTTGTTTGCTTTTTTAAACCCTTCCTTCTTCAAAAGAAAATTGCCTTTGGTTTTAGGAAGGAAATAATAATCAGATTGCAACTGAATTGTAAATGAAATAGTGGATTTCCTTTACTTTTAAACACACACTGCTGGTTTGTGTTTATTATCAGGTAATATGCATTTGCTGCTGTTCTCTAAAGGATTTTTAGCCAGTACTTAGCCAGCAAATCTAGAGTTCATTTTCTAACACAATCTGTCTTGGGGCACTGACACTGAAGATACATATCCAGGAGTTGTTTTTCAATTCTGGTGTAGTCTTAGTCAGTTCTCTTCTCTGCCCTGCCTTCTCAGTTCCCATTTTTTGAGTAGTCGGCTTAGTGACAAGGGTGAAGAACTCCTTTGAGCTAAAAACAGCCATTTACTTCCTTGCTAGGAGAAAGCTTGTGTCAGTCGAAAAGGTTCTACAATGAAAGGATACTTTTGCTTAAATATGCCTGTATTGCAGCAGATAATTTTGCATTATCTTCCTACAGATGGGAAATGGAATCATTATGTCCAGTGACATTGCCTAGATTGAAACGCAAGACGGATGTAGCTCCTTTTTTATTTGTTCTCCTAATTGAACAATGCAATCCCCAATACACTGTGGAAGTGGGAAACAGCACTCCAAGGAAATATTAATTGTGTGGATTATAGAAAAATAATGACAGAATTATTTCAAATGTCAGTATTGCAGTGTTATGTTTAGTTCACCGGATCCAAGTTAAATAGAAGAGTAGCAGAATTAGGAATTTTTGAGGAAAACATCTGTTTTTCATTGTGCTTGAATGAAACTGCCTTTTCTAAACTTTTCATTATGTACTCTCTACATAATGTGAGGGGTTTTTTTTTGAAATGTAAATGGATAAAATGTAAAGGCTTATACTGAATGGGGATACTGTAGTTGACGCAGATAAGAGGGTTTCTGAGACAGCTTTTGCCTGTGAAACATTGAAACTGACTTTCTATCCTCATTCAAAATTAGTTTTGTTGTTGAGGCTGAGCAAAGTAAAAGTGTGACCAGATGCATTAATTTATGAAAAGGGGAAAAATATTTTACAATTTTACTTTTATTATGAAGGTAAAATGGTGACTTTTAAGTACGTGAATCCATAAAATCCTCACCGGATAAATTCTCTCCTATTCTATCCTGGTAAAAATTGTCCTGCTTAGTATGTGTCAGGCACCCTTATGAGACAATAACCTGATCTCTGTGTGTTGTCTCTACATGAGATTTTGTATATGTTCTTTCAGGGAACATTGCAGTCGGTGTTTGGGTTACAGTTTACCGTGGTAATCCTTCAGAGGAACCTACTGTCAAGAGGATATGTGGTTTAAGGTTTTTAAAAAAGAACAGAATATTTTGAAATGTTTGTTTGTGCTGAGCAAGCACTATTCTAGGCTAAGTTTTAGAGGGGAAAAATTGTCATACTATGCACCATTGTCTAAACTTAGCAATTACTGAAACAGCAGTTGGTTGAAATCTCTTCCTTTTTTTTTTTTTCCTTTCTTTTTCTCTCTTTTAAAAAGCATATTCAGGCTTTGGAGAGCTGAATGATTTTTGAAAAATTCTTTCAATTTGTGACAGCCACCTGCTCTCTTGGTCATAGATTAATAACACCTGACCAAGCATGAAAACATGCTGAGTCCATCTGCCTCTCCCCATGCAGGGGGCATTGCAGTGTTGTCTTATTATGTCCTCAGCACAGCATCCCGTTCAGAACCACGTTATCAGTCCTGTGCAACCAGCTCATTTGAGAGAACCTGGGATCTCTTCACACTGCACCTTGGAAACAACCTTTTCATCTGGACTTCTTTTGCCATAGTGCTGCCAAGTCCTCCGTGTGTCCATTATTTGAGAAGAGCTTTATTGTTTGTTAATATTCCTTAGAGTTTCTTATTGAGCCCCTTTCAATGAACTGCAGGGATGCTGGCTGTGTTTATTGGACCAGGTCTCGTAGGACAGCCTATGGGCTATATGTTCTTGCTTAGTTCTGAAAAGTGCTAAAATATGTTTTCAATTTCAAGCACCAAAATTGGTCCTAGTGAAATAAGTACTAGGATGGAACAAAAATGATCACTAAATTAAACTTTTATTGCTATTTCAAAATAAATTAAAAAAAAAAGAAAAAAAATTCCACTGAGATACCTGTAACTGGCAAAATGTATGAACAAGTGATGGCTTACATCTGCACAGATCTTTCTTGAAATAGTAATGATAATTAGTACCTTCAGGTGCCATCAGCCTGTACTGTACTTATATAATACCCAGCTGTATAATTAAGTGATCTTATTTTCAGCTTGATCCTTTCTTTTTCCATAATTATCTGTTAAAATCTTACACTTGTGAAGCCTGACACTTGTGTTAGCAGTGCAGTTAACCCTGGCTTAAGCTGTGCAGAACAGCTTTCAGTGTTAGTTCAAAAGTTTAAGCTCCTTGGACCAAAGGCCCCTTCCAAAGTGCCTGTTGTTCCAGAGCAGCCCTTGGCTGGGCTCTTGTGTGCTCTGACAATGCTGATGACTGACTGGAGCTCTGTGTTCCATAAAACTTTTCCAAATCTGGGTAGAAAACAAGGAAACAGATGAATTAGTTTGTTGGAGCTCTAATAAATAATGAAAGATACAAGTCAAAGTCATATTCTAAGGCTGTTAAAGCTGAACCATAGTGTTGAAAGAAGACACCAATTGGAAGGAAGTAAATACCTGCCCATTTTCGGAAGACAGCAACCCCTGTCATGCCCTGTTTTTTAAACTCATGTCTGTACTGAAATTCCTTTTTGATGAAGAGAAATATATAACTTCTTTTAAATGAAACCAGAAATTACAGTAATTTGGGGGGGGGTCAGAAGGACATATGCTGATGTTTCCTTATCTATCCAATGTAGTTTGTAGGTACTAGAGGGACTCTGAAGGGATTTATCTTTCTCACTGTGCACTTCTGCTTTTCACATTGCTGCTCTTTGGAACTTTTAATGCTCAAGCTTGTGAACAAATGAACATCTGGACACAAGCACTCTATGTGGTTGTATCTCATGCTGATTACCCATGTCCAAAGATTTTTCTGCTGTTCTTTAAATGCTAGGAAAAAAGGAAAAATTACTTTTTGGGTGAAATTCAAATATTTTGCTTGACTGAAAACAATCACCCGATTTTTAAAAAAATGATAATTCATTTGTGGAAGCAAAATTTGAACACACATGTATTCTTTAGTGTTGAACCTTCTGTTTTGTGTCACCTCTGATCGGAAAACTTATTGCACTGGTTTTGTTTGGGATAGAGTTCAAATTACTAATATTATGGTAGTAGCCTAACTGAAGTGCCTGAAGAACAGGAGAAGTTAGTAAAGAAATGTTGGTGACATATTCCTGTGTCTACCCTTACTTAGATTTGCTGCATAGCTGCTTTTATCGACAGTGAAGAAAAGAGACCATTCACCTTTAGGGAACTTCACTGGGGAAAAGATGGTGATTGAAAGGAAAATGCAATTACAAGGAATATGAGCAAGCCCATTTTAAGAAAAGTGCTATTGTTCAATATATAATGGAATAGAAAAAAATAATTTTCTCCTCAGATTCACCACCTCTTAAGCAAGCTTTTTGTACTGAGAATTTGCAGAATTAAGTTCTTTTGACAATGGATTTCATTTAACTAAAAAATTAAACCAGTTTCTTATATGGTTTGTATTATGCAGTGTCACCTCTGCTACACACAACTGTTCCTTTGCTCTCCTAACTCTCACTTCTCCTCCTCTCTTTTTCCTTCCACTTTATGGACTACTTCTTCTTCATCTTAAACAGGTCACAGCTGTATCTGACAGCAAAACACCTTCTTAGCAGCCCATGAGTTCACGTAGGTTTTGGGTTTGCTTTCAAACTCCTTTTGTTTGAATGGCTGGGTTTAATAAAACTGTAAGTGGAAATTAGATATAGTTTTGAGTAACCTTTAGCTGCCTTGCAACACTTAAAGATTATTTTATCACCCACACAAGCTAATATATTCTCACTTGAAATAATTGTCATTATTTGCCAGCTCACAAGGAAAGCTGCTTGTTCAGTCTTGAACTGCTCTAATTCTCTGCCTGTGAGGAGCTATTTGCCACACCTTCTGCAAGGTGGGAATGAGGTTTATAGCCTCCATCTTCCTTGTTATCTCTACAAACATACACTGAATGGCCAGCTTTGGTTGTCGTGATCAAATACCACAAACATTTTTTTTATGTGCTTGTAGGATGCAGATACTCTTATAATTCAGTTCAGGGGGTCATTGGATTTGGCTTTGATTTGGAGTATATTCTGTAAATTTGGTTTGCTGGCTATATAAATAATCTATTATGCCCCTTTTAAAATTATTGTTTACTAAAATTAGGGCTTTTAAATTAGAAAACTACACTTGACAAAGCAGTTATGCCAAGGAACCCATGAAAATGTCAAGTCTTCTCTGCTTGGGGGCTTGTATTTCATAGTCGGGCTCTAGAGTGTTGACATTTCAGTCTAGGATCTCACTGGCTGCCCTTGGGTGAGGCTGCAGGCTCTTGGCACGTCCCCCAAACACGTCGTCTGTCAGACCCATCACACTTCAGTTGCTGGTCGATCTTCTCGGCCCACGTTTTTATCAGTGCAAACTCACCACAGATCTTTATCCTCTGGTCTATTTCTGCTCTGCAGTCTTTTCGCTCTGCATGGGAGACTGTTCTGCAACTAGGTGAAGAGCCTGTACTTTAAATGAATGCTTTCCTGGTTTCATTCTTTATGCCTTCTTGTTGCTGACCTGCAGTCAGTTGTGGCTGTAGTACAGTTCCCTGCAGTTTCTGGTGGCAAGGTCTTTCTACATAGAAAGAAGCCCTCTGCTTTGTTTTGCAGCCATCTGTGGAAAAATATCTCACTATTATGATACATCTAGTCTGGGATTTGTTTTCCTCTCACTACCTGTGGCCTTTTAAAGAATGTTCTTATTTGTGTAAGCAGAACTTAACCATCAATTTTGGCACTATCTACCTGTTGTGCTCCTACATGCAATGTTTTAAGTGACACAAAACCAGATGTGCATAATAATAAGGGGATTTATCACCTAGAGTTTGGTGTAAAGAATGCTTTAATTATTCTAGTTGGTGTAGAACTATTGTAAGAATTAAATTTTTGAAAGAATGAAAGACATATGCTTACTTTAGAAAGTATATGGTAGTGAATTAATACTTGAATCAAGTATTATTTAATCTCTGCCTCAGGGTCAGAATCTGGTATTCCTAATGACACTGATTATGAGCTGCCTTTAGGGGAGCTGTAGAATGAGGTACTATTCACTGTAAGGAAGAACTGTAAAACATTGCCCCGAGATAGTAAATGTAAGCAAGAATCGCACAGGTATTAATCGGACATGCAGTTACATTGTTTTAGGGAAATCTGTCTGTCTTGCAGTTCCTAAATGGAGGAAAAGTCCAGCAAAGCACTCAGACTGTCTGCCATTTTCTGAATGATTGCCAATGATTATGTTCCTCTTTTGAAATGATCTACAAGTAATTCAAACTGATGAGAATGCGAGGTGTGCCAAATGATTTGGCAAAGCATCAGGTACCTCTGAACATGGTGGCTCCTGCTGACCTGCTGTATAAAATGACACAGTGTGGTGTGACTGACACTCCATAACATTAAGCAGCATGTAGGAAATTGGAAAAGTCAGTGTTTTTAAGGCCAAGGTACTGAGGAAAAATGTGTTTTTAATGGATGCCTACTTAAAAGAATCTTGCTGTTTGTGAAATGTCATTTTGCACTTTTGCTGTATTGAAGGACAGAGAATGGATTTTATGTCTGGATATTAGCCTTGGCTCTGATCAGCTAAAAGATGCTGTTGAAAATGTTGGGAAAGATGAAAAATTATTGGGTAAACAGTTGGATCTATGTAAGGTCTATTTTCTTAACAGGGAGGGAGAAGGAAGTGAAATTTCTCTTAATAGACTGAATCAAAATCTTAAAGAAAAACATCATAGCTATTATCCAAGACTGGGATTCTCTCTTGGATTCAAAGTTTTGTGCTGAAATTTAAAGAATAATCTCTAAGCAATGAGATTTAAATATCCTCTATTGTTTGTTAGTACTTTTCCCATGCACTGATCTCCCTGCCATGAACACAACTGTTCTCAGAGCAAGGGGACACAGGGTGTCAGTCTGGGCTACAGAGAGATGGATGTGCTGGCTCAGAAGTGGAGAGCATTTACCAGTTATTCACCTGTAAATAGAGGCTGATGGAGATGATTTAGCAGCTTGCCAAAATGTCCTAAGAAATACTTAATTGTCTCTGTAAAATATCTCTGAAAATTATTCATGGTTTAATTCTAGTTATGGTTAGAGTGAAAAAAAGGGGCAAGTAGAAGCTGCATAGATAATAGGGTCTTATGGACTTGGGTTTAGATTGAGAGACTGTGGAAGTGGATTGAAGTTTTGGACCTAAAGCCTGTGAAGGCAGCTTAAAATTTTAAGATTAACAGCCTTGTCATAGAAGAAACTAAAATGATTGAGTGTAGTATTCATATGCTACAGCTAATTTAATTTGTGTTTCTAATAATTTTGATTTTTCAGTAGTGCAAAGAAATACATTTTTTGGTGTGGTGGAGATTTTTCATAATTTTTGGTTTTGTTGGACCAAAACACTGAACAAGTGTTTCAGGAGAAATTCAGGAAGCATTAGTTCAGAAACAGTCACAAGTGTCTTTTCTATGCTTGTTTAGGGTTACAGTGATTTACATGCCAGTGATATTTTGCTTCCATGATGTTTCAGCTGCCCTTCTTGAGAAACAAGACTGGAGCCAAGCCTCTCTCCAGTGCTCACCTGGCTCTTTCAGTACTTTCCTGGTGAATTTTGTGTGTTACAACTTGAGGTCTAAGTATGGTACCAAATGAAAGGGAAATTGTACCTTGTTCTTATTCCCCAGGAAGGGAGAATAGTCTACATTTCAGTTTAGCTCAGTGAGATTAGACTATTGCACAAGAGATTCCTGAGGGGAATGGTAGCAGTTGAAAGAGTATAAATGAGATGGGAAGGGATACTGTCATCTACATCAAAAAAAATGCCCTACATTGACAGTGAGAACAGAAGTGAACTATGTGGTAGCAGTTCACTGGTATTATCCACCTCTGATTTCTCTGATTGGATGCCTGAGCTAGAAGCTCTGCGATGACTATAGAGCTGTCTGAACCGTGTCATACATGTGAGAACACTCTGGGCAGTTCATTGGGTAAAGCAAAAGCTGAATGAACATGCAGAACAAAATAAGGAATTAATTCTCTGCTTCCTGTGGAAAGGCAGATATTTAGCCATTTTCAGTGAAGCTGAGCTTTACCATATGTAATGGTTTCTTGGGAATCCTAAGACTGTAATTCCAAACATCTCCCTCTTCTTTCTTTCCACGACCTTCATATGCTGAGCATGATGCCGTATGGTATGGAACATCCCTGTGGTCAGCTGAGGTCAGCTGTCCTGGCTGTGCCCCCTCCCAGCTTTTCCTGCACCCCCAGGCTCCTTGCTTGCAGGGCAGCATGACAAATGGAAAAGGCCTTGATGCCACAGACCAGCAACAGCTAAAATATTCCTGTCATCTTCAACACTCTTTTGGTCAGCTATCCAAACCGCAGCCACACATGGTACAATGACATCATTACTTTATATAACAGCAAGCATTTCCAGTGGCCTTGCCACTATCTTCCATGACTACCATGATCTCATAGGACAACAGCTCTGGTAGTAACACCTTTGTTTCTATAAACTTAAAACTTTTAAACTGCTTTACAAAAATCTGGTGCTGTCAAAGATGGTAAGATCAAAGTGGTACTGAACCTTCTTTTTGAATATTTTGTGAGTTGTTTTGATGCACAGCAGCATATGTGTAGAGGAGAATAGGAGGCCAAATAAACAGGGAAAAGAAGTTACGTATCTTATGAGCAGTCTTCAGAAACGGAATCCTAATATTTGATGAAAGCTAATCAGTATTACTGTGAGGTTTTACATGTTTGCTCTCCACTGTAACTTCCCCGTTATTCAACACTGCTTTTATCCGCAATTTTGTTTTAAACTTGCAGGTTTCCACAACCTTTCCCATCTTTCATCATTGGCCCAAATTTAGCCAAAAAGTTGCTGATAATTCTGCAGCTTTACTAGCAGGTCATTTTTAATGAATTATGATTCCCCATTTCCAAACCATGCTTTCCTCTTACTGGTTCTAGGTCTATGATTCTGTGTAGACATTATAACTTTTCGAACTGTAAATTTAGACAGCATTTTTTTTTCCTGTGTCTGTTTTCATGCAATTTGTATCCCTCTATACCAATGTTTGTTACTCTGTGTTTGTAGGCTCTCCTCAGGTGTATGTAAATTACATACAGGTGGAATATGATATTAAAGCTGACTCTGCATGTATTGAAGTCAATGGGGATAGCTCTTAGATACAGAATTATTCATCCACTTAATTATTTGCAAGAGTGAAACCTAAGATTGCAGCAATTATTTTAAGCTTTTGTTTTTGTGTCAGTTAATGTTGAATGGCCTGAAGTTATTTATTTTTAAGGTGAATAAGTAGCTAGCTTATACTGGCTGGAATAGGGAGAGTAAGGGATAATTTTGTAAGCCAAATGATATAAATGGACTCAGATTTTTAGAGTTTTTTACGAGAAATTGAGAACTTCATAATTTTTTATTTGTCTTCCAGCTTATGTTTTTTAATGTGGCTGCAGTGTAGTTTTCTGTTTGATTGTAAAGAGATAACCATATTTGGAAGCTGCTTGCCAGACTCATGCAGGGAACTTGTTTGTCAGGTTTTTGTCCAGTTAGCATGGTTTCAAGTGTCATGAGTGCCAGTAAACCTGTCAGCTCAGTCTCATTTCTATGAAGTACAAAGTACTACAAAGCCTTTTATTTTCTGACATGAGCAAATGGAAAAGTTCAGTTTAGTCTGTAACCCATAGCTTTATGAAGTCATTAAGTGGGAAGGCAACAGCTCTGAGCTGCACAGTTCTAGATGGGGCATGGAGGTAGTGCTAAGTTACCTCTGACACCCTGCTTTGAGTACTTGCCTGCAGGGGCTATGGGTGAGAGCTGTCATGGTGTCTCTGTTGATGCTGGTCTTCACTGTCTTGAAGGTAGAGCTGGAATAATAATTGCCTCACATCAGTATTGCTGTGGGGCAGTGCCATTAGCATGGAAACTCTTGGTTTAGCTTTACCATGGACCCTTCCTATTGACTCATTCAGCAACCCAGTGATAATACATACAGGCTCTGTGCACCCCAGCAAGGCATTGCAGGAGCTGGAAATACAAGTGCAGATGAAGTACGAAATGCCCAAAGCATGATCATGTTAGCTTACAAAATTAAGCCATAATCTATGGCAATCATAGGTGTAAACAAAATTAACTTATTTTTCAGTTTGGGCAAAAAAGAATTTACTAGTTTTATTGTCCAGGTTGGAACAACACTCGGGTTAGTTTTCTTTCTTTTCAGTTCTCATTAGCCCATAGTAATGGTGGATTCCTGCCAAGCAACAAACTGTGCCATTCCCAATTGCTTTTGGGCTTATTTTTTTTTTTCTTACACTGATATAAACAGCGAAGGTCATTTTAGTTTTAATTTTTGTTCATGCTTAGTGATCTTGGCCAGCTGAAGCCTTATGTTCCATTTAGTTCTGAGTCAAGACTGGGCTCAGTCATGCCTGTGAAAACTTGTCAGTTTTCCAGCCATTCATGTTCAGAGCCAAGGAATAGGAAAAATGTCTGCAGCTGAATGCTGCTCCTCCCCCGGATTGCTTTTGTCTCTTTTTTTGAGAACTCTCCTTATGCAACGTGCTTTGGCTGTGACATAGTGCTAACTCCAGAGAAGCTTTCTCCCTTCGAAGTCGTTACTGCCTATTGTATTCTCTCTGCCTCAAGAGCTGTTATATAAAGAGAACTGGCTTTTCATATAAATAGACTTACAAATCACAGCCTGCATAAACTTTCATAAGAAAAAAATCTAAGTGTTTGGCACTTGGTGTTAATTTGCACTGTATGCCTTCTGTATAAAAGGGATTTGTGATTTTGGTTTCATACAGTGAAATTCTTTTGGTAGTTATAGTTTTGTTTCACCCAGTCATAGGAATGGATGTGATATAACCATGCTGAAATGCCAAAATAGTCATTGCTTGTTTACAGTTGTTGCAGGATTTGTTCTTTGAATGATATATTTTAGCTTCCTTAAGAGTTCAAGGAATACTTTCTTTATTAAAATACTACCACATATAAGGAATAAATGGAAAATTTAAGTTGCCATTGAATGTCTGTGGAAGAACAGGCATCTCTGAACAACATATTATTTTAGCTGCAATGTAGAAGGGCATTCTTTCCAGCTGGGAAGAATGTTAATGATGCCAATTACCCACTTTATGACAATGAATGAGGAAGGCTGGAATGCAGGGCTCTTTTTCTGAAGATGATGTGACTGCGTGAGTGATGTTCCAGTAACTTTCAGTACGATCCATATTATAGGGCTGTTTTTTAAACAATGCAACTCATTCCCCTTTATTCTGTCTTTGAAATGAAAGTGTTAGAAGGTCGGATGGTGTATCCACTCTTGGGGGAGGGAATCCATAAACGATTATTCACTGAAGTGGTGTGACAAGTGGCATGAGACAGTACTGGCAGTAAGTATGTTCTGAGGAATAAGCATTGGTTTGTGGTGTTGGCAATGGCACTTGCTCTTTGCAGCAGGACTGTGACAGAAGTTCCCAGCAGTGGGGAGGTGCTTGTCCTCCCCCAGGTGACCAAGAGGGTCTAGACTGGGTGAGTTGTTGTGGCATGAGCTCTTCAAAGGCTGCACTGTTGGTATTGCTGGTAAAGCCTCTAAAGTGTGTAACTTATCTTCCTGCAAGCGTCCTTTGCTAAAGCAGATAAATCAAACACTAAATAGGAGACTGCAACGTCTTTCCAAGAATAAATTACCAGATCTTGAGACTTCTTACATGTAGAACAGCTCTGCCGAATGGCACAAAAGTTTTGCTTTTCAAAACTGGTGAAGGTCTAGTGCATTAAAATATACTGACTTTAAACTTAAAATAGAACCTGTGTTCCACATGAGATTATAAACTTTTTGTAGTCTCCTGCCAGCTGAGAGGGAAGTACAAACCCCCTGACTGCAGAAAATGGCAGAGGATTGGGAAAAGACGTCAGAGTAGAAATTGGTTTTCCATGTGGGATCAGCAGTGTGAGAGAAGCTTGAACACGAAACGTAGAGGAAGGAAGTAGTGGATGTCTCGCTGCTCTCATGGTGTTTATGCACACAACACTGCATTTCAATTTAGAAAGAGTATTTTAGTGTGGGCTGCACTGATCAAATTAAAAACAGGAACCATAAAAATGTACTGTAAAACTTCTGCTTGATTAAACATTGTCTCTTATTCCCCAGCCTGCTCACTGCCAGGAGAGCATGTTACAAATTGAGGGCTTGAGAGCTCCCATCCATTGTTCCTCTGCTGAAAACCTCTCTAACAAATTCTTCCCCTGAGTGAGAGTTCACCAGCAAATTCCAGTAATGCTCTGGGTAGCTGGTGTGTCGTGTAAACTTCTCTCTTAGCCCCTGAACTCTGCTGTTTCTAATTTCAGCTACACATGTGTGACAGGCCAGGGCTGCGGCTTACGAAACCAGCTGTTCTGTACTAGCACTGCAGCTGTGCTAGGCCACCAGGCACTGGCTCTCATTCCTTTTGTAAAGAAAATGTTTATTCGTGTACTCTAGTCTTGAAATGACAGGAATCGTGATGGAGACACGGCATGATTTGTATAAGCTTTCCTCTCTTTTGTTTCTGTGTTTGTTACAAATATATGCATGGCACAATTTAGAGAAATGGTTCACTAATAATACAGTGATTTCACTTTAAAGCCAGTCGTCTTCTGGCTGCTGTTTATGTCTAGCTGCAGCAGAAACATAGCCATTAAAAAGAAAAAAAATGAAAAAGGGCTGAAGCTCTGCTTTTCTGTCCAGATCTGGCCAAACTGCTCCAGTTTTGCAATACGTTTTTACAAATCTGTGGTTTCTATCATTGGCATAGATTTGCTGTTGGAGACATTTGTCTGACATTTCTGTTTAAAGTCCATCAGAATTCCATGCTTATTATTTAGATTTGCTAGCTAGAGATATTAAATTATATTTGGACATCATAACACAATTAAGTTCCACAATTATTTATGTTTCCTTTTATTCTTGGTAAGTTATCTGTAGTTTTGCTGCTTTCTATGCAAATAAAAGAGAAAATAATTGATTTTTTTTTCTGAATTTTTTTTCTTCATTTCTCCTGGCTTTTGGTTGAATTGAGTTTAATAATAAGTAGCTGTGTTCTTTTGGAGATTTTTTTTTTTTTTCCTTATTCTAGCTCATGACTCAGCTGTATTTCCAAAGGCTGCATTTGGCACTCATACTCCCCCCACCTCCTGGAAATGAAGAATATTTAGAAGGAGAGATTTCAAAATACATTTGTAGTTCAGTAGCTTTGAACGCTGAGCTTTAATTGGCATGGTCAAATTCAAGTTCATAGCATCCAAGCATACAGAAGTGACTCACTTTTAGCTAAAATTGCACATACCAGATATGGCTTGTCTAGATGCTATTTAAAATACTACTTGTTAATCTGCTCTATGCTACCTATTGCTACTTTAACAGTCCTACTGTCCTCCCTGTTTAAATAAGCTGCTTATTTATTTTTATTAGTGAGAAATGTTCACCTGTTTTCTACCCCGGACACAACTGTATTTTTTTGCATTGAGGTGGGCCTGTCCACCTGGTGGGGGATCTAGAAATACTTGAAGAACACTTTGTTTTTGATTTTTATTTGTTTTATTTTGTTTATTTGGGGTTTCTTTGCTTGTTTTGTTTTCTGGGTTTTTTGTTTGTTTTGTTTTAAATTTATTTTTATACAAAGTCAGGTGTTTTTGTCTATTATTTTTAAATTCAAACTCTTACAGGTTTAGGAAGATGACTGTTGATGGTTTCTATCTCTAATTTCTCTATGGCCTTTTTTTTATTGGCATGCACTCTGCAGAAGAAAAATTGAAAAAAAAAAAAGCAACTCCAAAAACCAAACAAAAAGCAGACAACAAACAAAAGCCCTGTAGAAATGAAGTACTTGCTGGTGCATATGTTGTTTGTAGTCCGATTTGAGTGCTGCAAGTTTTTCTGAGTCTTCAGATGCCTATTAGGGTCACATATAGTAGAGAGAAAGGAAAAGGCTGTACTGAAGCTGTTTTAGTTTTCCTTCATTTAAGTGAAGAATAGAAAATAGACAGCAGGGCACAATGCTGAAATTGGAAAATAATGGAAAAAGGATTTCAGTGTTAGTATAAAAGAAGGAAGTACCAAAATGAAGATTTGTTGCTGTGTAACAGGAGTTAATACTGACCTAAAAGGTGTGTGGATCTAAGGACCTCAGAATCTTGACTTGCCTTTGTAGTAGAGAGGAGTTGAGTGATAGTGTGGTTTCTCTCCTCACTGCTTTCGGATTTGTTACCTTCCACTCCTTGTGCGTGTGTGTTTTGTTTTTGTTTTTCTGCAAGCAACTTCTCTGTTCTGCTTGCCTTGTGTTCAGGCTCTGCCCCAGGTGGCTGATGTTTCTCTGTAGAAAAGCTTAAGCTGCACTTCTTATTTAATCTTTGCAAATGTGTAGCATGAATCTATGAAGTTTTCTGTTTTAAAATACCAGCATCCCTTGAAAGTTTTCATAAGTACAGCTAGAGTACATTTGAAGCCTTGTACCAGGATCAATTACCTCTTTCTTTGTCTATTTAATAGTAACTTTCTTTAAATAATATGCTGTGACATCTTTATTATCCTTTTGTGATGAGGACAGTGAGCACAATAATAATTTTAAGCCTCAGTAGGTTAATGGAGTTAGGCTTGTCACCATACATTATAAAAGCAATCAAAAGTGTTTTTAATGATCTTCAGTTGAGTGTGAATCCCAGCTTTATACAGCTCAAACTAGAATGACCCTTAGAACATGTCTTACTGTTTTGGAAACCCAGTAGAGAAGGAATTTTCATCTTCTGTCACCAAACACAGGCAGTTTGACTGTACCTCTGAGTACTGCTTTTGTAGAGAAAAGAGAAATTAAATGGAGTGATATTTGAGGCCATATTTCACTTGGCCACCTTTTTTCCTGTCTCCGTGTTTGTTGTGACTTAAAACTATGGCTAAAAGGAAATAAATAGAGTAAATCAAAGATTTTTTTGTTTTGCCAGGAGTCAGATTTTGTGTGGTCAACTCAGGCCGAAGAGAATCTATAAACACTGTTAAATAGTGGAGACAACAGACCTTTTCCTGCAATATTTATAATACAACAAGAAAAATTCTGTTATTTTAAGTCATGAAAATCTCCTGACTGGGCCTGTTAAATTTGGTTGCTTTGTCCAAGTCCCACTTTGCTCTCTTATGATATTTATAAGTGATCCTGGAGGAATGGCACACTCAGTAGTTAATGTATATGTCTGCATTGCAGCTATCAGAGTGCAGATGTATATAACACTGCTGAGGTTGGTGGGAGAAATACAAAATCTTGTAGTGCCTGGGTATCTACAGGTTCCAAAATTTTAATCTGGTGGCTTTCCCAAGATAAAGGATTTGGACCTATTTATAGCCAAAGCTGGGCTCATGCCTAAATATAGTACACCCTTTTTCCTGCTTCAGGATGATGCATCTTTCCCAAACTTTCTCACGGGACTTGGTGATGTCTATACCTTGCCAATTTGCCTTTCTCTGTGAGGTCTTATAATGATCCCAACTTATTTTTTCCAATCTATCTAACCTAAAATATAAAACTACTTCATCTGTGAAGAGGGAGGAGAGAAAGCGCTTACTGCTTACTGAAATAACTTATCTAGTGACAAGCAATGAAACGTAGGGGAAAAGTTCGTCATCGGGTAGATATTTTTTGATGCTGTTTGCCATTGCTCTTAAGGCATTAATCCTGCCCGTTTGTCCTCTGTGTGTTGTCTCTGAAGAAGTTTCTGACTAATTTAATGTTTTGATTCTAGATTTGTAATTATAGCATTGCAGTTCCATGTAGGTGTAGAGATGGTTGAATTGTTACTCTTCTGTAATTGGGGTAGTAAAGTCCCTTCCTTTCAAAGTCCTTTTCTGAGATGCTTATAATTTTATGAATAACTTATTTGTCTTGAAAATTTGTATTACTTGTGTTTCAGAAAATGAGATTTTAAAAATGAATTCTATGAAAGTCTTTAGGCTATTTGGGATATCATGACTCTGAAAACTAGTGTACTGAGAAAATGATTCAAAAACTCTATACTTCGCTAAGATCATTACCTTTGTAGCAGTTCAAATTTTACATGTATGTAGTAGATTTCTTTCGATGCTCAAATTTCATGTGACTGGTGCCGAGGATGATGTATGGATTTAAAGCTCAGGTTTCGACCGTGAGCTCTGGAGCTCAGCAGATTTGAAATGACTTGAAGTCGCAAGTTAGAAGATGCGGCTTTTCTGTATATTTAATTTCTAATTCAGCTGGGTGAACACATTTGCTTGTCAATCAGTCCCTGAAAATTTTTCAGATCTCACTGTTTGCAGTGTTATTCTCTGTTCTGCAGATGCCGATGATCTGTTATCCACATTCCTGCTAACAGCCTTCTCTGTTCCATGTTTTTTTTTCCCCCTTTCTCAAATGCCAACTACTCTTTCTCTCAAATTTTCCAGTTAATTAACTTAATTAGGTTAAATCATGGTCTTGGAGGCAGTGATACTGAGGAACCTTTTCTTGGCAGTTCTTTTTCTCTTGAGCAGTTCCTGTGCTTGTTCTTCCTGCTTCCCACCACTTGTTTTCCCTGATGTAGCACATTGTAACCAGATTAATGCAACTCAAATAATCTCTCCTGCCTTTTTAAAACACCAAGCAATTAAGTCACTGTTCAGCTTCACGGAGCGGCTCCACAAATGGTTAATTTGGCACAGCTGAAGGTGGCAGCAAGTGGGTGGGTGGGCAGAAGCTCAAGGCTAGCACGGATAGGGCAAAGGAAATACCTGAGCTACCCCTGCTGCTTAAGGGGAGAAGTCCTTAAGACATATTTTTGTCAGAACTTCGGAAGGGAGGCATCCCAGAGCTTGGTGCTTTTTCACACGTTTTCAGATGGTTTGATGCTAAACACTCTGCTCCCTCCCATCAACCAAACTTCAAATAAGCAAACAAAACCCCCCCAAGAAGAATCAAATCTTACTTTACAGAGCTTGCAGAACTTTCTTCACTTTCTTCAGCACCATGTTCTAGTCTGAGTGGAACTGCCTTAAATATCCTCATGGAATTGTACTTTGACTTGCTTGAAGTTATGCCATATACTCACCTGAATTTCCATCAGTACCTCTCTTGATTTAAGCATTCCCCTTCTCTGTGTGATGGCACTGAGGAATCATCAAGGCCCTTGATGATGCCTTGTTCATGTGGTAACACAGTGAACATGTGCAGGTTAATTTCTTTAATGCATGGCACAATTAAGGGGATCATAAGAAGGTAGAAAGGCACTACTCAAACTTGCACTGCCACTGGAAGACGTGCTCTTAGAACTACAGTTGCAGGTGTGTCTTGCTTGGTGTACTTGGCCTCCCCGGGAATTCTGTTTTTTCAGTTGTTTTCAATGAATAGCTCCATAGAATGCTCAACATAAAATAACAAATTTGATCACTTTTGACAGGTGAAGTTTGGAAGTTTGACTTTCCATTGGAGTGGATCTCTCTTTCAGTTTTACTGTTCTAAAAATGCTGTTTGGGAGTAGGGGTAAGTCCATGTTATGAGGCTGAGTCTCCCTTGTTCCTCTCTTGCATACTAGCCCTGGCATGTGTTGCTCCAGGCAATGCTCTGGTGTGTGCCTAAGTATAGCAACAGCTTTTTGAGTCTTAGCTTTGTTTAAAGGCTTCCTTTGGTGTGTAGGCTATCCTGATGAGGGTTGATGAAAAGCACTCCTCCTTGAAGTAGCTGTGGGAAATTTTAAGGGAATCAATGGGAATTGTCACCGACAAAAAGGGCACAGGTAACACAGCCGGCCCGTTTATTTGAGGGTTCGTTCTACGGTGCCATACAGGTCTTCCTGTAAAACACCGCACTGATGTAAATTAAATTGAAACAGAAGAGAGCAAATAACTGTTTTGGTAAGAAAGAGGAGGAAAAAAACCTTATGTCTGCATTTCTCATTCCAAGTGCTGGCTTCAGCAAGTTTATTCCAATCTCTTTAAATCCCTACAATATGGGTGGGATTGAAGTTATAAACCATATTGCTTAACAAGATTGCAATGGTATTTACCCTCATTACCTGGACCCTGTCAATGTGACTGGGTCACCAAGTCACCAGTGTGTTTGATTATACTGCACTGAGACTATTTACACTGTGGTACAGCAGTTGGAAGCCATAAAAAGGGCCTGTTCCTTAGAAGCTTTTAATGGTAGCTGTGCTTTGTGACTTTCTGGATGAGCACTGCTTGAGTACAATATCTTCCTGTCTGCAGATGCAAAGCCACAAATCTTTATTTGGGTTTTATGATCGGGGTGAGAGAGCACTGGGTCTTGTTCCCGCCCC